>JAGFMF010011756.1:7208937-7254917 GCA_019455555.1 Galemys pyrenaicus | reverse complement strand
CTGGCCGGCAGCAGGGATCGAACTCGTGCTGCAGTGGCTGCGATTTGCTTCGTAGTGCGTTGCTTAACCCACTGCGCCACCAGGGGAGGCCCAACAAGTAAATTTTTAAAAATGCTTAAAGTGTTTATGTACATACACATATAAGATATATATCCTACTCATAAGACTAAATAATAGAAAAGAAAACATGAGCACTTTCCAAAATTCACTTTTTCAGCACAAACTCCTTCACATCATAAAATAGTGGGATACTTTTGTATGACTTTCATACTCTTTAGAGAGCTTTTAAGTCAAAATCATCACCTATCTTTCTAAGTGTCTTCTTTATCCATCTCAAATATACCTTCTCCTGATGACATATAAGTATGTGTGAATAAGTCAATGCAATGTACACTATTACTGGAGAAGTTATGCAGAGTATGCCTTCCAATGTGTGACATAGTAGAATAACCTTTAAATGCAAAAGATAATATCTTAGTTAGCATCTTCCGCTCTGTGGCAAATTACAATATGTGGGAACTTAATGAATGCTTTCAAATAGTATAGATGGTTTTCCTGACGTTGATATTTTTCCCTCTTAAAACTTATTTCTATCTCCCCCCAAATTTTTAATTTTCAAAAAGAACCCAAAGCACATTATCTGTAAAGTTCTGCCATCAACATGTTAATGAAGGTAATGCTTTAAAGAGGGAACAACATAAAGATATGAAGTTGCTATTTGTAAAAGTAAAAAATAAAATTTTAAGAATTCCAAAGAATTAAAAATAGAACTCAAAAAGTAACAAAGTTTAAAAAAAAATTTCTGAGACATACTGTTTTTACTTCCTGCTCTAAAATTTCCATAGTTATGAGTCTGACATAGTTTATATATATTTTTTTTTTTTTACTTTTAGATTCAGAATTGGATGCATCATCTGAATAAAACTTATACAGGCCTCATTCACATGTTCTCAATTGGAAAATCATATGAAGGAAGATCTCTTTTTGTTCTAAAGGTGAAAATAAAAAATTTAATACTTGCTTAGATGTTCAACTTTGACAAGGGGAAATGGTCTTTAACATTTGCCTTTGAGTATTCCAGAGAAGACTATTTCTAACACTGAAACATTTTTCTTCACTATAAAAAACTTCAAAATTGGTCATAAGTTGCTGCTACTTAAGACGAACCAATCTAGATACTGAACAGTAGTTCTCCATACCTTTGAAGCCAAACATCTAAAAGGATTTAATCTGTATTTATTGTCTTTTTCCCCCTCATCTCCTGTTCAGACCTTGACACTCTGTTTTCTGCCCTTCTTTCTCCCCTCATCTCCATTTTATTTATCCATTATGTAGGGAGACATATATCCTGCTCAAACAATAAATTTGACACCCCTAAAACTTCTCTTGGCAAGATCAACACTAACTTCTATGATTCTCCCCTCTTTTTCTCTGAACATTCCCTCAGGTCTCATTCACAGGCAACTCTGCCCTTGTCTTTCCTTAGATTCTTCTAAGTCTAGGACCTGCTCCTCAGAGCTACTCTGCCTCTGACAACACTTGATAGAATAACATTGTTCTAGACTTTCCTATTCAATGGAGTCCACAGTCTAAGCTTTAAATTTATGTTCATTGCCTACTTTTTTTTAAATATTTATTTATGCATACAAGAGCTGGGGTACAGGCCAGAGTCATGGGAGGTGAGAGGATTCACCAGAGACAAAGTGGGGAGCAGAACAGGCAGATTGACTGAAATACACTGCTGAGGGGAACAGCAGGCAAGGCAGGACAGGTCTGCTGCATCATGTGGGTCCTCTCCCTGGCCAGGGATCAAACTCGCACTGCTGTGCCATGTTATGCTTCATAGTGCGGCACTCAATCTGCTGCATCACCAGGGAGACACTGCCTACTTTTTGTTCCTATCTGGATATTTATAAACGTACCTCAAGGCAGGATGCACCCAGTCTAGAAAGAGGAGCGTCTTCCTAGATACGGCTCCTTTATTTTAACCATTTATTTTAAATGCACAACAAAGATTGATAATTGTTTCTCCTAAATAGCTTTTGGATATGCCATAATTTATATCTGAATCTGTTCTTCTCATTATTGCAATAATGGGCTCCATCTACCAAACTTCAAGTCCCCATCCTCTATATCTTTAATCCTTGCTTTCCACTGTCAATGTGAGCACATATTCTTTCTCTCTCACATTCACGCAGAAGGCTCCCATTCCATATGGGATGAAACCTTACCTCCTTTATGTAATATCTATGTGTATGTTCCCTGCCTTTATATCCAGTTTCATTTCACCTAACTTTGTTTCCTCTTACCCCAGAAGACATTCCTCAAATATGTATGCTCAGATTCTCTTCCAACCTAGAGATGCCTTCTTCTAACTTATCTGCTAGGCAAGCATCAAGCCTTGTCAACTATTTATGCTGCTCTTTGAAATCTTTTTGAAAATTAGACACAACTCACCTTGTTCCCAAAGTAATATATGTCTTTGTGCATTATAGTGATTGACTACTCACTGCCTCCACACTAGCATGGAAATGCCTTTTCATCATTGAATCACCACTGCCAAGCACAATGTCTAATACTGAAAAGGATTTCATGTAATATTAGTTGAGATAATGAATAAGTAAAAATTAGATCCCCTGTGAATAGAATGTCAAGAACTACCTATAGTTTACAAGATTATAAACCAGGTTATAGTATTATTGATATAATAGGAAGGCAAGGAAAAATCTGTCACCTGTTTCTACAAATTGAGTTACTGTTCTTATGTTGAAATCTTGTGTTGAAATAAGATTTGATTTTACTTATAAAACATAGGATTAGGTATGGGGAGATTTAGTTATTAACAGTTACATGTTTTCCTTGGGGAAAGTTGTTGATTTTAATTAGGGTAGTATTAGGAAAAAATAAAAAGGAAATCTTAACCTTTTTATGGGGCTACATAATGAATTAAAGTACACTTCTCACGAATTCAAAAACAAGAACCTCTGTTGGTTACTATGAATACTCTTATCTTTAGCTGGGCAGAAGATCACGATCTTACAAAAGAGCTGTCTGGATAGACTGTGGTATACATGCAAGAGAGTGGATTGGTCCTGCCTTTTGTCAGTGGTTTGTAAAAGAGGTAAGTTAAACTCCTTACAAAATGCCACTTCAATTTGTTGATTCTTCCCATGTGATTTTGTTCTAATTGGGGAACAAAAGTGGGGATTTAATACCAGTGATTCCTAATTGAATTATCGATATAATACCTTGGTTTATTGGTTTTCATGTTTATAAAGACATTCGTAAGTTTGACTCTGCCTTCTGCCCTTAGAAATGGGAATTCTCAACTCTCATTAAAGACAAAGAACCTGAGGTTCAGAATATTTATGAATTTGTGACAAATTATGTATCAACCACTGTACCATATATGAAAAAGGCTGAAAATCCAACATACAGTGTCCTTCTATAGCAATTCTTACGATATTCATCTCAAAAAGTTCTACATCACCTGACTTCTCCATCAAAATTCTTTGACTGATAGAATTTTGTACTTAAACTTTAAGCATCTGTAGATTTAACATTCTCACTTTCAGGTCTGGTCTTTGACTCTAATAGTCGATAATTTAATAATGATTTATTTTCTGAGCGCTTCATTTAAATCATGAAATCTAAGATTAGAACATCAAGTGTGTCCCTATCCAACATCATGGACTAATATGTTCTAATATTTTTGCAGTAACTTTCATGGTGTCATTTTTTTTTAAACTCTTAAAAGAAAATTAACCACTAGTATTGGTGATGAAAGTGAAAAAGTCCAATGAAATGAATGTTCTTGGAAAATGAGCCTACAAATTTCTTTAGCTCTATACTTAGTCCTGTCCTGATAGAGAACCATTAAGGATGCAAAAGATATTTAAATATTTCACTTATATCTTAGCATGTCTTATGAGGATATACATGCCTTAGTTAAGTTTATGATTTTGAGGACTCTCCTAGTCAAGAATGTAGTAAATTTGCCAAACATGCCACTACAAAATCCGCAAATGTGTACTTGATTTTTATGAATATTGTGTAATAAAATTTTCAGTCTGTTCCCTTTCAATGTGTTGAGTAGTTTATATAGCGAGTACTATTCAGCTATTTAAAAGTATTGACTCTTGCCATTTGCTAAGTTAAATAAGTCAGAAGGAGAAAGACAAATACTAGATCACCCATTATATTTGGAACATAGAGAAAAATAACAAAACATCAGTCAAAGCCAAAACAATAATAAACTCTTAACATCTGACTGCAAAACAGAGGAGGAGGGTAGTAATGTAAGAAGGATATGAAAATAGACATTTGTAGAAATTTGCACCTATAACCTCCAAAGCAAATACAACAATGTAAACATATTTTATGTAAAAAAAAAAGTCATCTCAAAATATGAATAGTACCTCCTGGGTTTTTGCAGTACACAAACTACATAGCCATCTACAACAGCCTATAGCTCAAGCTAAATTTCCAAGGAAAAAGAGGACATAGGGTAACCACAAAAAAGGAAGAGTCACACATGATAATTGTTAATTAGAGGTAGTTGACTTTGTAGCAAGAGGAAGAAGCATCAATTAAGACTAGTCTCCAACAACCAAAGACATTAATTCCCTGTTATGTGGGTTTCTTTACAGAGCAACTCACAGCTTAGCATCTATCCCTCAGAGAACAGGGGGAAGAAAGTGAGAGAAAGCAGACCAAAGGTGGAAACCATAGTTTCTTTGTACCTTAATCTGAGAAGTAACATTTACAAAGAAACCATAGTTTCTTTGTAACTTAATCTGAGAAGTAACATTTACAAAGAAACCATAGTTTCTTTGTAACTTAATCTGACATCCCATCATTTTGCCATATTCTGTTCATAAGACGTAAATCACTCGGTTCAGACCATATGAAAGGTGAGGGCATTTCATGAGTGCCAAGAGGCAGGAGTCTTTGGCATTCACCTTAGAAACTTCCTACCACATACTGATGGAATTTTCCCCACAGTCACCACTATAATCTGCATCCTCATTCAAATGTGAACTGGAGGATAATTTATCAAGTTGCTCTAGAATCCTAAGCAAACAACAAATTGCATAGAGGTTATGCACACACGTTTAGAAGTCACACAATTCTATGTTGGAATACCCGTCCTGCCATTTGCTAACTATATGATCTAGGTAGGAAAAACATTTAACCTCTCTGACCCTTAATAAAATAGGGAAAGTAACAGTATGTGATAATTTGGGTTATTGGGAGGATTAAATGATATAATACATGTAAAAAATATAGAGTACTTATAATAATGGGTTGATTTAAATGCTCATTATATACTATCAATAATTTGATATAACTTAATAACCAACATAGGTATTTAGAAAGAAAATCAAGTGTAAGATGGAATTCAACAGCCAACATTTTTAGATCACTGTTAGAATGCATATTCTTTTTTAGTCCTATGGCACAAATACTGAGGTAAAATCTCAAAGGAAATTTAAGACAATACATTGAACTGAATGAAAATACAACAGATCAAAATTTATGGTACACTGTCAAGTACATTTATAGCACTAAAAGCATACATTAGAAAAGAAAAATGTCTCTGTACAATTGTGTAAACTCTCAATTCAAGAATCTAAAAAACTAGAAAGCTCAAAAAAGCAGGAAGAAATAATACAGAGAGGATGATTAATGAAAACAGGAAAATTAGAGAGAAATCATTGAAACACAGTTTTGTTGGTGTTTTCAATAACCAGCTAACAGCTCTAGGACATTCAGTTCATGATACTAAAATTTATTTATATATACACAACCCAGATGGTTTCACTGTAGAATTTAACCAAATGCTTAAAGAAGTAAAACAAATTCTAGACAATCTTTCCAAAAATAGAGAACACTTCCAATTCCAGTATTATTACCTGATACCAAAATCAGGTAAAGATAGACAAAAATGAAATCTAGAGACTAATGTCCTTCATGAAACTAGATTCAAAAATCCATAACAAAATATTAAAAATTAGAATTTAGCAATTATTAAATAATGGGTAAGCAGGGTTTATTTATAGGATATACGTCTGGTTCAGTATTGCAAGTTAATGTAATCTACCATATTAACAAGCTAAATGGTGGGGGAATCACATAATGGTATCAATTGGCATAGAAAAGGCGTATGATAAAATTCAACATGTATTCATAATAAACTATCAGAATAAAGGGAATTAGAGGTGAATAGCCTCAACTTTATAAACATTACACTTAATGGTAAATGACTAAAGGCTTTCCCCCTAAAATCAGGACATCTATCTACTCTTGCTGTTTTAATTAGCATAATTCTGGGGCCTCCTGGTGTCAAAAGGGGTTAAGCACCACACCATGAAGCATCTGCAGCTGCTGCAACATGAGTTTGATCCCCAACCATGGAAGTAACCCACATGGTACAACAGACCTCTCCTGCCTCACTGTACTCCCCTCAGCAGTATACTTAAGTCATTCTGCCTGTTCTGTACCCTACTCTGTCTCTGGTGAATCCTCTCACCCCACACCTCTGGCCTACATCCCAGTTCTTGAATGAATAAGTCTTTTTAAAAAATGTTATTCTCTCCAAACTGATACACAGATTAAACATAATTCCTGTAAGTGTACCAGAAAGACTGTAATATATGTAAGATTATAAAGTTTATATGGAAAAACAAAGGAACTAGATGAGCTAAAACTATTTTAAAAAGAAATTTTACCTAGTTTCAAAACATATAGTAAAGTTGTATGATGTTGGTACAAGGCTGGAGATAAATGGAACAGACTAAGGGCCAGAAACAGACCAATAAAAACCAACCCAACTTTTTTACAAAGGTGCAAAATCAATTTCCATGGAGGAAAGATTGACTTTCCAACAGATGAAGCTGTAACAAACTTCCATAAGAAAAAAAAACGATAAAAGTTTCATCTTATGCAAAAATTAATTCAAAAATGACAATGAAATTAACTGTAAAATTATGAAAGTTTTAAGGAAAAAAACAGGGAGAACTCTTCATGATCAAAAGTTAGGTTTTTCAGTACACCAAAAGTAGACTCCTAAAAAAGGGAAAGTTGAAAAACTGGACATTATCAAAATAATCACAATTTAATAATTTTGTTCTATGAAAGACCCTAGACCTATCAAAGGAATGAAAAATGCAAGTTACAAAGACAAATAGGAGGGGCCTCTCTGGTGGCACAAGGGGTTAAGTTGCAGCACTATGAAGCTATTCACAGCCACTGCATACAATTTCAATCCCTGGCCAGGGAGGGGACCCACATGGTGCAGCAGACCTCGCCTGTCACCCACTGCTCCCCTGAGCAGTGTACTTCAGTCTGTCTGCCTGTTCTACTCCCCACTGTCTCTAGTGAATCCTCTCACCCCCCATACCTCTGGCCTGTATCCCAGTTCTTATATGCATAAATTTTTTTAAAAAGACAAATGGGAGAAAATATACATACCATAAATATCTGATAAAGGACTCATTTGGAGAATATAAATTAAAGCATGACAATAAAAGTAAGTAATCCAATTAGAAAATGGGCAGGAGACATTTTACCAACTCCACGATGAGTTATCACTACATGTCTATATAAATGATTAACATGACTCTTGAAAACAATTACCAGTTTCTTTTATGATGGGTATAGTATGGTAACATCTGAAGAGGTGTGCCCCTATACCTCTGAATCATACACAGTGTTGTAAACCAATGTAAATCAATAAAAATTAAGTAAAAATGTTTCCTTGATAAAAACAATATTTAGATGTATCCTCACTGAAAAACTATTTTCCCACAAAATAATAAAACTAGATATACAAATGCCATATGACACAGTAATTTTACCCTTGGCATTTATCCAAGAGAAATTAAAATTTACATTTTCTCAGAAACTTGTACATGATTGTTTATAGCAGCTTTATTGGCCAAAAGCTGGAAACATATCCTTCAGTGGGTGAATGACAAACAAATACTATAGTACATGCATGCTATGAAAACCACTCAACAATGAAAAGGAATAAGCTCTGGAAACATACAACAACCTGAATGATTCTCCAGAAAATTATGCTGAATGAAAAACCAATCCAAAGTAGATACATACTTCATGATTTCACTTATAAACTGTTTGTAGTGTAATAAAATCATAGAAATATAGGTCAGATGAAATTCCTTCACTCCCCAGAGGATCGTCTAGTTTAACCAATGGAGTACAGCACCCACAGAGTCCTGTGGCTTGGAGTAAAACTGGAACACCCCTTGGACATCAACAACCAGACTGAATACTACAGAAGGGACAAACAGATTCATGCTTCTGTGAACAAGAGGTGGGTGGAGAGAGAAGCCTAGCACTGTTTGGGGGTGGGCTGCTCATCCAAATCAGCAAGTGATGCCTATTTGCTGTCACCTTAGGAAGGGAAGAGCAAACGGGTGTGGACATAAATATTTGAGAGAAAATACACGTGGAGGAGCTGGAATGCTCCCAGTGTGCCAGGTCCCCACTAGAAGAAATAGTGATCATGTGCTGGGTTGTGCTCCTGCCCCATCCAACACTGGTCCTGACATTGTGAAGTTCATTGAGAATGTTCAGAAGTAGAATAGTCTCAGGTTGGGAACCCCAGAAAGGAATACTATCAGTGCTGCCATAAAAATGAACCATCCCATCCCCCAGAGCATTCAGACCAGCAACTTAACTCATCAGCTACAAAATCAGGTATCCTAACATACAGAAACTCAGAAAGCCCAAGCATCTAAAATCACAAAAACCAAAGCATACCACAGGAAAGGCAGATGTAGTTAAAATCTGAGACAGCAACATGGGCCAACAAGGAAGCATGCATATAGCACTTGAGACTTTAAGGGAGTGTGACAAGGAAAGAACTTTCCATAATTCATCACAAAGACATGGGAGATTTTTATCTTCTATCATATAATTCAAAATTGCCATGATAAAGAAATCAAAAGAAATGGAAGAAGAGACAAAAAAGCAACTCAATGGTAAATATATCACAATAAAATCAATGAAAAAATAGAAACTTAAGATTGAAATAATAAGGGAGTTACGGAATATAAAAAGATCAATAGAGGGGATTTTTTAATCTACAGAAAGCCATGAAAACCGAATAGATCAAATGAGGGATCAATCAGTGACCAGAAAGATAAAAATAGACAAAAATTTGAGGTGGAAGGAGAAAAACAAAAAAAATGAAAGAACACCTCAAGAACTATCTGACTACATTAGGAAGGCAATATAAGGATAAAGGAGAATAGAGAGGGGAGGATAGAATTTTATTCAAAATAATAAGAAAAACTTCCCAAACCTGGGGAAGGAACTATATATACAAATCTATGAAAATAAAAGAACACCTGGGTAACTAAATGCAGTGTGATACAGAAAGACACATAGTCATGAAAGCATCAAAGAGTTCAAGACAGGGCCTCCCTGGTGGCACAGTGGGTTAAGCAACACACTATGAAGCAAACAGCAGCCACCGCAGCACGAGTTCGATCCCTGCTGCCGGCCAGGGTGGGGACCCCACATGGCGCGAAAGACCTCTCCTGCTGTGCCCGCTGCTGCCCTCAGCAGTGTGCTTCCGTTGATCTGCCTGTTCTGTTCCCCGCTCTCTGTGGTGAATCCTCTCACCCCCCACCTCTGGCCTGTACCCCAGTGCTTGTATGCATAAATAAATAAATCTTTAAAAAAAAATAAAAATAAAGAGTTCAAGACAAAGAAATTGAGTTGCCACAGGGGAAAAAGCAGGTACCTATGAGGTACTCCCATCAGGTTTACATCAGACTTCTCTGAGGAAACAATGGTAAAGAGATAATGGAATGACATACTCAAAATACTTAAAAATAAAATTTTCCACCCAAGAATATAATATCCTACAAGACTCTCCTTTTGATATGAGGGAGAAACGCCTTCCCATACAAACAGAAGTTGAAGGAGTTTGTCTATACTAGACTTCCAGTAAGTTGAGTAACCTAAAAGAATTGGACAAATTCAGGGCCTCCCCAGTGGCACAAAGGGTTAAGGTGCAGCACTATGAAGCTATCCGCAACCACTGCAGCACAAGTTCAATCCCCAACCAGAGAGGTGACCCACATGGCGAAGCAGACCTCTCCTGTCTTACCTGTTGCTCCCCTGAGCTGTATATTTCAGGAGATCCACCTGCTCTGCTCCCCACTCTGTCTCTTGTGAATCCTCTCATCACCCTCCACCCCTGAGCCTCTGGCCTGTACCCCAGTTCTTGTATGCATAAAAATAAATCTTTAAAAAAAAGAAATAGACAAATTCTTAGACATACACAACCCTCCAATATTAAATCAGAAAGAAATAGAAAACCTGAATAAACCAGTAAGAAAAAATTAAACAGTAATCAGAAGTCCATAAAAACAAAAGACACGGACCAGAAAGCTTCACTAGTAAGTTCATCCAAACTCCAAAAATGAAATATCCTTTCCAAAGTCTTTGCAAAAATTAAGAGGCAATGCTTCTAAACATATTTTTCAAGACCAATGTTACCCTGATACCAAAAGCAGGCAGTCATCATACAGACACACAAAGAAATTTAGACCAATATCCTTGATGAAGATAAATGCAAAACTCCTAAACAAAATCTGAGCTCACCAATTATTTAATGTTTTAAAATAATCATACATTGTGACTAGTGAAAAGTATTTCAGGGACAAAGGATGGTTCAATATCTGAAAATCACTGAATGTAATTCACCACATCAACAAAAGGAAAGTTAAAATCATAAATTGAATCTTATCAAATGTTTTCTCCCCATCCTCTGATACAATGTCATCTATGATAAAAACCCTCAAAGCTGAGCACAGGAGGAACATGCCTCAGTAGAACAAAGGCCGCAAATGACAAGCCCATAGCTAACATCACACTTAATTGTGAAACACTGAAAAATTTTCATGCTAGATTTGCTACATGACAAGGGTACCCTGCACAGGGAAAGAAATATCATTTAAACAAAAAAAAAAAAAACCTACTGAATGGGAGAAAATATTTACATGCCAAACATCTGACAAAGTACTTACTGGTAACCAAGATCTGCAAAGATCTCACAGATTCAACAAAAACAAAACTCATTCAAAAATGGGCAAAAAAGCTAAATAGATACTTCTCCTAAGAAACATACAAAGACTCAAAGACACATGAAATGATGTATTTATCATCCGGAAAGTGCAAATCAAAACCACAGTCAGATACCATCTCCACATATGAGAAAGACCCACATCAAAAAGTGCAGAAATATCAAGTGCTGGTGAGCTCTATTTAGAAACAAAGGAACCCTCATACATTGTTGTGGGACTATAGACTGATCCAGCCTCTATGGAGAAAATTATGGAAGTTTTTCAAAATGCTAAAATAGATTTAATATAAGACCTAGCAATTCCACTTCAAGGTATCTACCCAAAGAATGTAAAAACACTAATTCAAAAGGATATATGCACTCCTGTGTTCACTGCAGCCCTGTTTGCAATAGTCAAGTTATGGAAACAGCCCAAGGACAAGTGAGTGGGTTAGGAAGATGTAGTATACATTGTAAACAATGAAATACTACTCTATTATAAAACAAACAAAAAAAGATGCCATTTGCAACAACAGGAATGAAACTGGAGGCAATTACACAATTTAAGTGAAATAAACCAGAGGGAAAAAATAAATATAGGATGGTCTCCCATATATGTGGAATATAGAGAAACAACACAAAGGATCAGACAGAAACAAAGCATTAACAAAGCCTAGAAATCTGCCTGTAGAATTGAGGCTAGAGAGAAGAGTGGAGGTTGGAGAGTGGGGTGTAGAGGCCGAATGGCACTGGTGGATTATGGGTGCTTTGGTGGTGGGTATGATGTGGTTATATACATCCAAAGAGGTGTAGTCCTAAACCTCTGAATCATATATAGTATCATAAGCCAATGTTAACTTGATAAAAATAAATGGGTGAAGTCAATCATAAAAAGTTTAGCAATGGAGAACAAATTAGAGGTTATTTGGAATTAAGGAGAGATAGAGGTGGGAATCAAATCCATGTGGCTTAAAAGGGTAAAGTGAGGGAAACTTGTAGTGATGAAAGTATCCTAACAGTATTAATGTCAATACTCTTATTACACTATCATCTTGTAAGATGTTATCATCTTGTAAGATGTTACCACTGGGGAAAAGAAGGTAAAGGGTATACTTATTTTCTTTATATTCTCATAATAACATGTGAAGCATCATTTATTTCAAAATAAAAAATGTATTATAAAATTAATAACCAGATCTCCATAATCTGGGTGTCATTTTCTCACCTAGAGAATCAAAGGCAATTTGATCCTTGCTCCCTTTTCCTTGCTCTATAATCACCATCTGGCCTTGATATATAAACCATGGTAAGCCAAAGTACAGCCATAGTTCTGGCTCTACTAGTTCCTCTTGTTTTCAGCCATCCTGACTAACCATGCCATGCACTGGGCACCACTTCCACAGCTGCTCTCCACTCCAAGTTAGTGAATGCATCCATGAATGTCCTCTGTTTTTTTGGGTTTTTTTTTTTGTTTGTTTTTTGTTTTTTGGAAACACAAAGATCAGAAAACTGGTACTGAAGCAAGCTACCTGGCTTAAATAACACATTAAGATACACTTGATTATTCTGGGATTCTGGGTTTCGGGGTGTGTTTTTTTTGCATTGCCTAAATGAATTCATTGTCTCAACATATAACTGATAATTATTGTCATTATGTCAAAATATAACTGCTGATTAGCAGATAATATTTAAGTGCAAAATTTGTAAGATGGAGGATTTTTATCCTTTATTTTAAAACCACTTAATTATATTGAGAAATACAGTCATCACTTTTCTGGTTGCAATATTTACCACTGTTCTTTTTCCTAGTATTCATATCACAGTTTTATGTCTTCTTTTTAAAGATATATTTATTTATGCATACAAGAGTTGGGGTGCAGGCCAAAGGTGGAGGAGGTAAGAGGATTCATTAGAGACAGAGTGGAGAACAGAACAGTCTGAAATGGAAAGTACTTCCAGACTTTGAAGAAGTATAAAATACAGGTAGATATAATGTGGTCCTGTTATGAAAAGGCAGTGAGGTGAGGAGGGAAATAGAAGGAAAAAGGAGGGAAGAGAGAGAAAAAGAAAATGAAAACTTCCTTAGTTCTCCCAGGTAAGACACGATCCTCCTCTGCTCTCTATATAATGTGAAATTTCACTCTTTCTCGCCCATCCTGGTTACACTAGAAAGTCACCTCTGTTACAAAGGATGACTTCTGTACTTCCTTTTTGGTAGACATTCTTATACAGCAGATTTTAATAATGATGCAAAGTTGTTCCTGGCCTATACACCGTTGTCATGAGGAAAGGTGACCAACAACTGTTATTAGGTGATGTCAGTATAAAAGTTCTAAAAACGTGAAGTTGTGTTACTTAGAAAAAGAGTAGACAAGCATCTAATACATTCTTCATGGTAACTCAAGCATTTATATCTCACTGGAAAATATAAATTAATAGAGAACAGTTTTCAGTCTTCACCTACTTTGTTAGATATATCAGTCTCTGAGTTTGGTTCCATTCTACGGACAAGTTAACTATGTTTAGAAGTAATTTTTACAAGATTAGCATATGAAATGGTGTGAATTGGTGATAGGAATTTCAAGGGGACTACACCTGAGAGGAGAAAGTATACACTGTACAAAAATGATGATGTAAAATATATATAAAACTGAAAAAAAAAGATTAGCATATGACTTTCCAGTTCTCAATCCTTCATTCACATAACTTTTGCTTATTGCATTGAAACTTATTTATCATTTTGTATTTAAAAAACTTCTCAAATATCTTTAAGCTTCCTTTTCTAGTTCCCCTGAAAGCTCTCCGGCTTTAACTCTCATACTATAGAATTTTAAATCTCTGTTTTCTGTTAAGATTCTACCCACTTTGATGTTACCAACTTTTTCCACCCTAAATAATTTTACTCCACTCCAATCTAGGTGAAACTACTACTCAGACCTATGGGTGCACCCTTCTTTTGACTTCAGCTGTATTGAATAGGTGCATATTATTTTTAGGTCTTCTGCAGTGATTCAATTTAAAAAAATAAAAATAAAATAATGGAAAATTTAAAGCCTTTTTTTTTTTTAATTTAAAGCCTTTTTTAAAATAAAACAGTAACACCTATGGGGAGGGGGACAGGACGGGAAATGTCACCAATATTCCAGAACATCCTGGAGCACAAAGAAAGCAAACATCCAGCCAAACAAACCAAGGAACAGTGACAAGGAGGGACATTGTCACACCACACAAAGACATCAATATTTGCAAAATTTCTCTTTAAGTCTAGCCAAAGTTTATTTGGTGAAATCTGGTATATGGTCATGTATGTAACATAATGGGAAGCCAAAATAGTCTTCAGAGGTGGTGAATACCAAATGATTCATTTTTTGTCTTTATTATTAAAATTCAGAAATTTCCTAAACTGTTGCCAAACATATTGCCTAGCCAAGATAATTCCCAAATTTTTTTTTAATTATTATTTATTGAGGTAACATTGATGTATAACTCTGATATGAGTTAGGGATTTAGGCTAACAGCGCTTCAAATGTATGCTACTACATTCATGCCCACGACCAAAATACCCAAAATGCTTCACTATCGTCCATTGGACTTGCTCCCGCTTTATCTTCCCAAACCTCCACCAAATCTTTATCCTTTAATTTAAAATCAAAACCCACTTCAGTGGGTTTAACTTTTTTGTTAAGTTGAAGGTGAGTGTAGTACCTAAAGACTGCCACACTGAGGCGTATGGTGCATTGTTTTGTTGCCAGCTCTCAGAGCAGGACTACATCTATTAGTCTTCCTCATAAGCAACAGTACTAGTCAAGAAATTAAACTTGTAAAGCCCAGATGGAACTTGATAGGTTGGCATCTCCTTTTCTGTTTGTATGGGTGGTGTGAGTTGATTACTAAAAATAGTCCTACCTATTAAAAGGAAAGCAAACCCCTATGGTCTGCCTAGTTGTGTTAGAATAGGTGGCAAGTAAAACGTCAGATGCTCATCTTTATTCTAGAAACTCCACCTAAGCTAAAAGATAAATGAGCTTCTATTACTTAAAACATTCATGCAAGGAGATATCTCAGTTGTTCTATTCAGTATTTAACAACCATCACGTTATGACCAGAAGGAGAATGGCTGCAATTTTCAGACAGTTATAAAAATCACAAAACAGCATATGTAATACAATGACACCCTGTTTGTCAGAGAAAGAACACTATCTGACAAGTCTTGGAAATTAAATCCACTCCAGAGTAGACTACTTGTGAACAGCTTCTTCATTTCGTTTACTATTTGTCAATGACCTCATATAAAGCAAAGTTTACATATCCATAATGACAAGGTTTTTATACAATTCTACATGATTAAGAAGACAAAATTTTAGAAGACATAAAAATATAGATGTAACATACTAACTTAATGAACTGAACACATATAGACTCCATAACCAATAATTAGAGCATGCATATTCTTTTTGAGCAAAACAATTATTTCCCAAAAATGAGTATAGGCTAGGTGACACAGCAAAATTTAATAAATACCCAAGAATCTGTCACATAGATTATATTCTATGATTATAACGCAGTTGATAGAATTTATTAAAATGTGACTTTAAAAAGAAACCGCATGTATTTAAGTTATAAGTAATTAATGGTGTAAAGGAATCAATATTTACACCTGAATGGAAATAAAACTATTATATATTAAAACATATAGATTATAGCTAATGCAGTTCTGAAATAGAATTTATAGTTTTTAGTAAATGTACTAGGAAAGAGTGAAGTCTCCAAATTAATAAGTTAAGTTTTCAACTAAACAAATTAGAACAGGAAGAAAAGACTCAACAAAAGAAACAGCAAAAATCAATAAAACAGAAAGCAAAGATATATAATCCCTATTATATCTTTCTTTCATAGTTAATTAATTTCTGCTCCAGGCCTATATGGCTTACTTACCAAATAGAGGAGCATAACTTTGATGTCAAAACCAGACAAGAACAAAGTAAGAATTTATAGGCCTATCTCATTCAGGAATATAGAATCCCATCAATATATTATTATATCATAACCAGATTGGTTTATCCTAGGCATACAAAGATGATTTAACAATAGAAATTGCTCTTTGAAATTTATCATAACTCTTTGATTATGTTAATACATGATGAAAGATTACTTGCTAAAAGTCACCATCCATTAATGACCAAATATAAACAACCTAATATAGACAAAAAAGATCTTTAACATGCTCAATCTTGATTTTGAAATTACATGGAGGGAAGGGTCAAATAGCCAAGATGATACTGAAGTAGAACAACAAGGGAGACATCCTACCAGACTCCATAGATGCCACATACACTCTGATGTGGCTTTAATATATGGGTATAAACTATACCTTCTACAAATGAAAACTTAAATTTAGCAGAGATGGCTAATTCACTGGGGAAAAGACAAACTATTCAAATGAATAAATACAGTGGTGCAATTGGTCTTCTAGAGTGGAAAAATTAATTAACAAATCCCAACCTTTTATCACATTAAAAAAAAATCACTTCTAGGAGGTTTAGTGCCCACATTTGAAAGATAATCTTTTGAAGAAAAAGGGAGAATAATATATGATTTTTAAGGCAGAAGTGGATTCTGAAAGACAGAGGGTTGGTGAAAGAATTGAAGGGTGTCAAAGGGTACACATTTCAAGCTATTTTAAAAAGTCATGGAGATTTAATAAAGAGAATGGTAGACATAGTTTATAATATTGTGTTGTACATTCAAAAGTTACTATGAGAGTAAATTTTAAGTCTCCCTCAAAAAAAAAAAAAAAACATGGAACTATATTGGTGATATATGGTAACTAGACTTATTGTGTTATTTCTCAATATACACAAATATGGAATCATTGTATTATATACCTAAAAGTAATATATGTTAACCACTATACTTTAGAAAGAAGAAAATCATGCATGGGCATGATAATGTCAGAGCAGAAATAGTAAACACCTTGGTGGAGGAGAAAAAAATGTGATCAGGGAGTATTAAAAGTGAAGATTTTTATCTATAATGTTTCAATTAAAAAAACTTGATATATATGGCAAGGTATGCTTTGTGGGCAATATATGTAATATTCTTTACTTTTTCTATTTGCCTTAAATATAATTTTTAAAAGGAAGTTAACAATATTCCTTTAAATATATAAGTATGGTGGCCTCCCTGGTGGCACAGTGAGTTAAGCAACGCACTATGAAGCAAACCACAGTCACTGCCGCATGAGTTCGATCCCTGCCACCAGCCAGGGAGGGGACCCACATGGCACAGCAGCCCTCTCCCGCCTCACCTGCTGCTGCCCTCGGCAGTATGTTTCAGTCAGTATGCCTGTTCTGCTCCCCACTCTGTCTGGTGAATCTTCTCACCTCCCTGGACTCTGGCCTGTACCCCAGCTCTTGTATGCATAAATAAATAAATCTTTAAAAAAAATACATAAGTATGGTGATCACTTGCTTTGAAGAAAGAAGGTAGGATAAAATGAGAATGCTCCCTTTACATCTCAAACATAGTTTGGCATTTAGGTACTATCACCCAGGCTTGGAAAAGGTGAGAGACTTCCCCAAGTTGGACTGAGACAAATGCACTACGTCCTTGATGTGTGGGAGGAAAAGCGAAAAATTACCATGACTTTTTCCTGCCTCTTCTTGTTCCTAATCCCCTTTTGTCCTAGCCATATTACCCAAGCTTTCTTCCCTTGCATTTCTCCATTCTTATTCTCTAGAGTATCATAAAAATCTGCCTACCTTAAGGTAGGGGTGTAGCTAACCAGATAGCTGTCTTTGCCATTCCTAACAGAAGACTTCCTCTAAATATTGGGGAACCTCTATTAAAAGAAAACAAAATTCTGCATTATCTACTTTTGATCATATAATAGGAATCTTCCTCTAGTTTGAGGTATTCAACAGTTAACTGAAATTCAAGAGTATTTGGCCAACACATTATTACTGAATCTTAAAGAAAAAGATAATTGTATTAATGTTTATCAATTTGTATTATTCCCTTAGGTCATTAAATTATATTTAATAAAATGGTGTTTACTCCTATATATGCTTCTATATTTTCACTATTAATAGTAATATAGTGATAGTTTCTGATAGTAAATTCTGTCATTGGATTTCTATGAATAAAATTCACACCATGTAAACACAGAATGCTGCTTATGGTATACTCAGAAATCCTACTTAACTAGATATAAAATAAGACTGAAATTTATGTATTAAATTTTCCAAGGCAATATATACATAATTTAAGAAGTCCCTTAATATGAATTGTGCTTTTAACATGCTAAAAACTCATATAATCTAAATGGGTATAAAATAAAAGGTAATTCTTCCCTCAGCCCTTCCTCCCCAGAGACACCCATGGTTAGAAGTTTCCTAGGTGTCTCCAAGATATATATACATAGTAGACAACCATGTATCAAAAGAATTTTTGAAAAATTCCACTAAATAAAAATATTTCAAAATGTCCATATTCTTGACTTAACAAATCCAATGCTTTTCTATATGAGACCATATCAGTGAACTTGGGGACAGACACCATATAAGTAAAATCAAATCACAATAGAAAGTTTTCAAAGGTGCCACAATAGTGGTGTCGTTTTACCCCTTAAAGTTTTTAGAGGAACCAGGAAAGAATAGAAGAATAGGGTGTTCATACAGTAAGTTCCAGGACTTGAATCTAGTACCAACTAGACATAAACAATTAAGTGATTTTATAACTAACCTGAGTTACAAAGTAAGTATGTCAATATATTTAGGTCTTTTGGTCCAAAATTGAAAGAAAACGGAAATCTGATTATACAAAGAACATCAAGTGCTTGTTTTATTAGCCTAAAATTTAGCCCGATCTGAACTACTGATGTTTTGCCAGTTGCTAAATGTTACCAGTAATAAAAAATTTAAGATAAAAATCTCAATTGAGAGAATGCAATGTCAAAAAATATAGTTCATTAACATGGATGGAGCTAGAAGGGATAATGCTCAGCAAAATAAGTCAGAAGGCAAAAGAAAAATACCAGATGGTTTCACTCGTAGGAGGAATATAAGGGAATCAAATAAGGGACCAAGGGAAAGAATAATAACAATGAAAAAAACAAAAATACAACACAACAAAAACAAAAAGACAAGGACAAATCAGAAATACTTTTCATGTGGCAGGGAGGGAATGGAATGAGGGCAGATAAAGCACAAGGTACTGAGGTGATGGTGCACTGATGAAAGGGTTGTGGGAAATGGGAACCACAATTGATGTCAAACATATATATATATATATATGTATGTATATATATGTATGTATATATATAGTTCATTAGCCTGTTACTTTTTAATCCACCATATTTTATATTTCTCACAAATAGAATTTTTAATATTTCTTTCTAATCCATTTATAAGGAAAATATTTGTTTTTAGGTGCTTCTAACATATAGGAGTGATCCAACCATGAGGAAAATGTTCAATCATCTATATTTCTACATCATGCCTGTTTTTAATGTTGATGGATACCATTTTAGCTGGACCAATGTAAGTCATTTTGTCTATCGTATTGAGACTGAGTAATAGGAAACAATCATAGAACAGGAAGGCAGCTCAGTGGGCAGCCAATTTAGAGGTTTCAGAGTCACAAGAGACCTCTACTCTTCCTCAAATCATAGCAATTTTTGGATTTTGTTTACATGTTTAAGCTTCCATAGCATTTCATGTAAATAAAGATTTCTCCTTCCAAATAAAATGTGGAAAATCACTAGTCAAGCTCAGGCCATTCAATTTCACCTGTGAAGAAATGAAGCAAAGATAAGGTAAGAGACAAGTGTGTAGCAGAAATTGAAGCGTGAACCTGGGTCTCTGTTCTGAGCATGAACTTCAGTTCTTTCTCTACCCTTTGGTTGTGTCTATTTCTAGAGGAACTTCTCTCATCAGTGTGTGATATGCACTGATGGAACTACTAAAATGCATGTGAATAACCTTTCATGTATTTTTCTGCACCCATATTCTGAACGGCACAAAGGATCGCTTTTGGAGAAAAACAAGATCAAAGAACTCCAGCTTTCGCTGCCGGGGAGTTGATGCCAATCGGAACTGGAAAGTGAAATGGTGTGGTAAGTTGGGGACTAACTCACTTGAATTACGATCCCAAGCTTTCACTCTGAAAAATGATGACCCTACTAGGACTCCAATGTAAAACAAATATTTTTCTATATGTACAAACTTTATGAGAAAACCCCATATATGCACAATGCAGCTATAATTTGCGAGAGGAAAGAAGGCTTTAAAAATGCATAAATACCAGGGATTTAAATCTGTCATTCCATTTCTGAAAATTGAATGTTTAAACACAGCTGTAAAAGCAGAAAACTGAGGAAAATTTGTTATTCATGAAACTAAAACAGGAACTGTGTCTTGTGGCATAAATCTTGTTAAATTGTTTTTAAGGATATATTTTATGTACAGCTCAAAGTCTTCTATTTTGACCTGTATCACAAACATTTTGCCTTATGAATGCCATTGCATAGATTTTTATTATCCATATTCATACCAATTTCTTAGTGAGGGATGACTAGAAATAATTGTACTTCATAAAATCATGTTACTTTAAAATTCTTTAAACATAACAAATTGTTTTCCTGAAAATATTAATCAATTTACACTTCAAATCAGGCAGTATATCTAATTAGAGTGTAGTATATCTAATTATAATTCCTTCACCATTTATTTCCCTGACAACATGAAAAGCAAAAATAGTATACTATATTAACATGAATTTGCTTCAGTCACTCTGAGATTAAATGTCTTTTACACTGACCACTTTTATTTCTTCTGACTTTTACTAAAACTTATTTAATTGACACATCTCCTGTCCTTTAGCTAATGGATAATAATAAGCTCTCCACTGGATGATATTGTTCTTTACAAAAGCTGTACTTTTTTTTTTACTAAGTTTATTGAAGTAACATTAGTTTACAACAATACTCTTTAGGGGTATAGGTTTATACCTCTACAAATGAATGTCAGCACACCATACCCACCACCAAAGTCCCATAACTTTCTGCCATACTACATTGGGTTCCCTCCCCCATGTGTTCTCCATTTCTCTATTCTGGTAAATTCAGTTCTAAAGTAGGATTGCAAGTGTTTCTTTTAGTTTGATTTTGTCTACATTTCTTTACAGTCCACATATGAGTGAAATTATATAGTATTTGTCTTTCTCCTTCTAACTTATTCCACTTAACATGAATAGAACTGGAGGGGATCATGCTATCAATGGCAGGATTTCATCTTATTCTACATATAAATAGTATTCCTATGTGTGTATATGTCTACATCATCTTTATCCATCTGTCCTATTATAAATAGTTGTACAATAAATATGGGAGTGCATATATGCCTTTGAATTAGTGTTTTGTAATCTTTGGGTATAACTAGGAAATGTATTACTGGATTGTATAAATGTAATTTAAGGTTTTGAGAAATCTCCATACTGTTTTCCATAGGGGCTCCACAGCCTCACCAACACCTGTTGCTTCTGGTCTTTTTTGATATGGGCCATTTCACAAATTGTTACCCCTGATAGTTTGATTATTTCTGTTGTATAGGAATTACCCCCAGTATTTTGTCTTCATCCATTGACTGAGTTTGTTTTGTGCTCTATAATTACTTCTGTGGATTGTTAGAGTTCTGCCTCCCAATTCTGCACTTATAATGGTCTTACATGGGAATAATAGGTCCCATGTTATTGATCTTAGAAACTGTGCTTTCTGTTGTTGTATTGGTTGAAATCGATCACCAACCAGTATGATTAGATCTTAAGAGCCAATATAGGGTGATAATCCAAGAACCAACATAGGGTATGGGCTGGAGATGTTGGGGTTGTAGCATTTGCTGGAGTAGAGAGCCAAGGTCATAAGCCTCAGTGCCAAAGCAACTCAGACTGAGAGAGAGATCTGTAAGTCACCATCTGATCAAGGCAGATAAAGGTGTTCTCCACCCATGGTACATTCCCAGAAGTCCTAAATTGCAAATGACCTTTCAGTTGTAAACCAGTTCTGATAATCATCAGGTTTTGATAACAGTGCCTTTCCCCTAAGGCACCAGCACAAGCAGAGTAGCCAGAGGGCTTTACACGCTTTGGCTATAGGAGGTTGAGATTACAAGCAGGCCCAGCCACAAAAAGGACTGGTGCTTCTTAGAACTGAACTAGATACCAGTTGTCTCAGTGCCATTGGTTCATTGCCTGCCCAGAAATCTGTGATCTCTGCGGAGGTATATACTCACCCCAATAGAGTAGACTAGGAGCTATTTAAGTCCCAGGAATCCAGACAGTAGAGGAAAGGGTTACCTCTTGGGACCAGCAATCTAGCTGGCATTCAACCAGATGCAGTAGGGTAGGAGCTCAGGAAAGCCCCAGGAGTCCAGGCAAGGGAGTGAGGGTGCCATTTGGGACTGTAAGCTAGTCACCCACAACTCCTGGTATGTCAACTAATTGCCTACCCAGCACTCAATATTGTTCCAAGGAAAGAACATCATATGGGAGAAACTTCAAATAAAAAGTAGCTGAAAATCATTAG
Organism: Galemys pyrenaicus; assembly: GCA_019455555.1. Classification (NCBI taxonomy): domain Eukaryota; kingdom Metazoa; phylum Chordata; class Mammalia; order Eulipotyphla; family Talpidae; genus Galemys; species Galemys pyrenaicus. Next base: position 7,232,235 of record JAGFMF010011756.1, on the reverse strand, counting down.
AACTCTGGCTTATGTAGCCTCTTCAATAAAGAGCAATGAGTTTGAGAAGAAATGACAGGACAAAGGAAAGCAGTTTTAGGTTTTAAAGGGCAACAAACTGTGGGACAGTAAATATATATATGGGAGGAAAATAAAGGATACATTTTATTTACAGATTCCTCTGGTACCATCTCTGAGCTGTTAAAAATCTGACTCTAGTGAAAAAAGAATTTATATCCTGTAGTTAGGCAAAAAGGGATAGAGTTTTCCCTGAATTTTCTGCTTAACTGCCTTCCATTTAAAAAAAAACATTATCAAAGAGGCAGATTTAGGAGTGGCATATTCTGGTTTTCTTTACTAGTATTGTTAGGGGGAAAGACCCTCCTGAATGGATTATACAAATAGGTTATGGACTTTGACCCCCATTCTAGACCTACAAGATCCAAGAACTACAAATCTCATAAGGTCATTATCGAAGAGCGGATCACTGGGACCTGAGGGTGGAGTTGAGCAGCCAGGCTGAATATAAAAACAGACACGTGGGCCTTGGGGAGCCCTTTTTTCCTTGGAATCAGCTCTCAGCGCACTGTTGGGTTCCAGCTCCAAGGTACTGGTAGGATATTTACAGATCTGTATCCCTCTCTTCCCCTTGTGTTATTTACTACACTATTTCTCCTTCCCTTGTAAATAAAACCCTTTATTAACCTTTGTTGTGTGTGCCTGCAGTTGGGGCATTATAAGTGCCGTTTGAGCGCGCGGGTGAGGACCCAGTCAGGCAAACCCATTTTATATTAGGGTTGCCCTGTAACAGTTTTACACTTGGCAGCAGAAGAGAGGGAAAGAAATATTATAAAAATGCAATTGTAGGAAGGTGACCTTGTATAGAATCCTCCCATAGCTCCTTCAAAATATTGATACTTAGGAAATGTAAAGTCTTACATCAGCCCTTAGGAAATCTATCATAAATCTACTCAATCTATGTCGCTTTGGCTTTTGTGTTAGGTGCCACTTCTCCCATGTCTACTAGTGCCAGACAGAGTAACAGTGTGAATGTTAGGGGGAAAGACCCTCCTGAAGCGTGCGGGTGAGGACCCAGTCAGGCAAACCCATTTTATGTTAGGGTTGCCCTGTAACATGAACATAGGCTCCTTCCACACATCCCTCCAGAAGATTTCCTCAATCGATAAGAATTGGCAACTAAGAAAATGTTAGAGCAGGAAGAATATGACTAGAATATTATAGATATGGTTTGCTATTACCATTGATTTTACTGATGATATGGGTGACCTGGGCTTTGTTGTTTTTTAAGTTATTGTATTTATTCACATGGGTTGGTTTTTTTAATCACCAGAACCAAGAAGACCTACATATATTTAAATGTATGATTTGAAGGACATAGGAGGAGAAAGGTTGCATGTTTTGTAAAATGAGGGAATGTGTAAACCATTCAAAATTAGGAGGCTAGTAGAATGTTAGCCTATTTTCAACATAAATGAGAACATAGTATTGAGGCTATGAGAAAATACACAACTCTGTGATCTAACAAAAATACCATACTAGAGCTTTTTTTAAAGAAATATATAAACAGTGCTCATCTAAAGGAATAGGTTTGACTAATGTACTAATGTGCACACTAATGTGTACACATACTAATATATTGGCCTTTATTCAACAGGACAAGGGAATATTGTTTTCAGTTAATTATATCTTCTTGGTTTGGACCTTACTTCCTTGATTTGATGATAAATAATGCTTCTTTTAATCTATCAAATTCATAATACCTACCTAACAGAGTTTTTATAGGGATTAAAGAAATCTACATGTGTGAAATGTCTAATTTAGTCCTAACCTCAAATAGTAATTTATCAATAACCCATCCCTCCTCCCTGAACCCCAAGTCAATTCAGAGTCTTCAGGTCAGTTGAGAAACAACCTTTTTCATCCCAAAGAGTGTTGTGGTGCTATCCCCTACAGTAAGTTTAAAAGTGCACTTACAGGGGTGGAAAAAGTATCGCATGAATACTATTATGTCTTATTATTGACAACTGTTTAGATTTAGAATTTTGTTTTTCTTCAACCTGGACTGAGCATAAAACTTCTTACATCATAAGACTACTAATTATGTTAAAAATTTATTCTATCCTCCCTCTGAAAGGACTATTTTGCATGCACCTATGTATATGTCCCATTTCACTGGTTGGCAGGCACCTGCATCCATATATATGTCACATGGATGATGCCCACAATCATTTGAATACAATGAATGAGTAGATGCTCACAATCATTTGAGCATACAGTGAATGGGCAACTGAGCGGAGTAACACTAGCAAGCCAACCAGCTCTGCCTGTGCAGTTAGACTTTGGTTTATATCCAGTTACAAATAAGTGTCTTGCTTCCCTTTGTTCTTTTATCCAGTTTGTTTCATTCATTTGTAATACCTTCTTTGATTTCTTCATTTCAACTGCTGTTCCAACTGGAATTCTTTTGATTTTTTCCCAGTTTTGAATCATTTTGGTTCTTTCTACGAGTCAACACTCAAGATGTACAAGAGATTATGTCAAATGTCAGTAGTAAAATGACCTCGATAGATTGTTGTAAGGGATACTGAGATGCTGGCATCCTTGCTAGGACCATCTCTCTCCCATGAGATCTCCTGAGCAGATTTAGCTCAACCAGCAACCTCAGATCCATCAACTAAGCCACAGTATGAGCTTAGTTGAGGGGACAGTACATCTCACTGAGGAAACCACTCTTTTGTGAAGGACACAGTGATCTAAGTGAAATGCCTAAGTGAACCTTCAAATAAACATCCATAATAGAAATGCCAAGGACTATTGAAAGCACTGTTGACTCAGCACTGAACTGATACAAACAACTATTTCTTTCTCTAAGTCTCAAGTGTGCATCGCAAATGTAAATAGCAGAACATAAAACTCCTTTTTACCATGAAAATTCTATAGCCTCCCTTATGGCAGTGTTATACTTTAATGCATTCACAGCAGGGGAGACATGCACTTTCAAATATACACATTAATAGGTACATTCGCCTTTCCAGCATGTCATGACTCCCCTCAGGGGGACTCCAAATAGGGAATGAATATCATTGCTCTCAAACTCCAGCAGACAGACTCGTTAAGTCGGACTAGTGGAGGAAACCAAGAATATATGTTAATTCATCCATTCACAAAGTTAAGTAAGCACATACTTTTTTCTAGGTATTGTGTTTTGTTTTCCCCCTTTCCTCTATGTAGTTTTCTTATTTTTTTAAGATTTATTTATTTATGCATATAAGAACCCCAGGGTATAGGCCAGAGGTGGGGGCGGGGGGAGAGAATTCTTGCCCTTTGCACCACCACAGAGTCCCCTGTGTATTCTTTTTAGATGCTACAGTAAGAACTTATTTTTCCAAATTGAAATAAATCCAGTAGAGAGGCAAAAGTGTTGGATGATATTAATACTTAAACTTTAATCCCTGAATAATTTGTGTTGTCTAAGTTATTCCCAACAGATGAGAGATATTTGCAAATCACATATTAGATATTTATATTCAGAATAGTGAAATAAACCTACAATTCAATAAAAAGATAAATAATTTTAAACTACAAAATAATTTCTTCAAAGAAGAGATACAAATGGGAATGAACACATGAAAAATCGCTGAAGGTAACATTTTCTATGCTCTATAAGTTTTTTAAAAAGACAATAACAAGGGAAGTTATGGGAAAAGTGGAACACTCATACCTGCAAGTGAAATGTAAAATAATACAACCACTTTGAAAAAGTGATAATTCCTTAGAACGTTAAAATATAACCCAGCAATTCCACACCCAAGAGAAATGAAAACAAGTTCACACAATGACCTGCATATGAATGTTCTTTGCATTGTTTATAATAGCTAAAAAGTGACAACAACCTAAATATCTATCAACTGAAGAAAAAAATGAATAAAATTAAGCGTATCCATACAATGGGCTATTATTTGGCCATAAAAAATAATGAAGTACTGATATATGCTGGCACAAGAATGAACCTTGAAAGCATAACATTAAGTGAAATAAACCTGTCACAAAATGTGTATGATTCTCATTTATATGAAATGCCTAAAATTGACAGAGTAGGGGCCTCCCTGGTGGCGCAGCAAGTTGAGCGCCACACTGTGAAGCATCTGTGGCACAGAAACACAGGTTCAATCCCCAGCCAGGGAGGGGACCCACATGGCACAGCAGACCTCTCCTGTCTCGCTAACTGCTCCCCTCAGCAGTGTATTTCAGTCCATCTGTCTGTTCTGTTCCCCACGCTGTCTCTGGTGAATCATCTCACCTCCCGCGACTCTGGCTTGTACCCCAGCTCTTGTATGCATAAATAAATAAATATTTAAAATAAATGAATGAATAAATGAATAATAAAATAAAATCGACAGAGTAGACCTCTACTGGCCAATGATTAGGGAGAAGAGGCAATGGAGAATGAATGCCAATGAATAAAGAGTTTCTTTGAGAGATATATGAAATTGTTCTGAATGAGCTAGTGATGATGGTTATGAATATACTAAGATCCACTGAATTTTACATTTCAAAACAATGAATTTTTATGATATGTGAATTATAGCTCAATAAAGCTGTTATAAAAATTTTTAATCAATGATGCTTCTGTGGATTCCTCTGCAATAGCAAAGGAAGCAAGAAAAAGCAACAGTACTACATCAAATGAAAGTTCATGCACAAAATAAAAAAGCTTTATTAAAATGAAAAGACAACCAGAACTACTCAGTGGGAGAAGATATTTGTAAACTGTGTATCAGACAAAGAGTTAACATTCAAAATATATGAGCAACTCAACATCATCATCTTATGATTAAAAAATGGACAGAGAATCTAAATAGGCATTTCCCCAGAGAAAACATGCAGCCCCAGGAAAAAATAATCTTCATTGCTTATCATTAGGGAAATGAAAATCAAAAAACCACAATGAAATTTCACCTCACATCTACTAGAATGACAATTATCAAAAACCAGAAACAATAAGTATCAGGGCAGATGTGGATAAAAGGACATTTATGTACTGTTGGTGGGAATGTAAATTGGTGCAGTCACTATGGAAAATGGTATAGAGGTTTCTCAAAAAGTTAAAAATAGAACTACAATATGGTCAGCAATTCCACTTCTGGATATTTATCCAAAGAATATGAAAATACAAATTTGAAAAGATATGTCCATCCCTATATTCACAGCCTCACTAATTACAATCCCCAATACATGAAAACAACTTTAGTGTCCATGGATCGATGCATAGATAAAGAAGACATGGTATACATATGTATATATATATGCACATACACATATACATACATACAGAGTGGTATAAAAATAAAATTTTTCTATTTGCTAAAACATGAATCGAATTTGAGGGGATTATGCTACATGAAATAAGTCAGTAGAAAGTCAAATACTATGATATTTCACTATATGTTCAATATAAAGAAATAAAGTAACTGACAAAATCAAAACAAAAACAATCCCCTAAACTTTGACAACAGAATGCTGGTTACCAGAGGGGAAAAAGGTGGAGGGTGAATGGAACAGGTAGAGGAGAAAGATCAGATAATCATAAATAATGACTATACCTTGGTGGTGGGCATAGTGTGGTATAGGCAGCTGTCAAGATGTGAAGTTGTAAACCAATGGCATGGTAATTAAAGTTTTTTTAATGACTACTTAGAAGAAAGTTAGGCACATAATGAAATATAGCAATTGTTTTTTGAATACTCAGTTACATAATATTGTAAGTTAGGTATAATGTAGAGAAAACCGTATTTTGTAAAATCCCAATGCTATATACCTTTCTCCATATAAGCCCATCTCCTGCCACTACTCCCTCTACCAAAAACAAAGGGGGCATCTGTTTTGGTTATGCAAAAATTTTGATCACCTGAGGTGAAAAGGGCAACTACCACATAGTGGTTGTTTATAGACAATGCTGTGAAACAACAATGACCCCTGGCTATTTTCTGAAAGTCTTTGGTTTTGAGAGAGTTGTTTTAGTTAATTGCCTGAGCTTAATTGCTATAAAAATGGGGGATTTCAGGCACTAAATTCAGGGGCAAGCAGAGAAGAAAAGTAAAGAAACATTGCTAGAGTATTTAGATAGGGCCTTTGAGATGCAAAGATATTTAATGAGGACGTTTAATTAGAGTTTGCTGTGAAGTATGTAAATTCTCTTCAGTATTCCTTAAGTATAATCTGTCTCATTTACTAAAGATTTTTGGAATTGAATTTGCTGTTTGAGGGTCTAAGGAAGTGCTGAGTCCTCTAGGTAAGCTTAGGAAGAAAAACAACCACATCCAATTTTCAGTGGCATAACACTCATAAACCAAGATGTACTGTTTTATAAGACAGTGCATTTCCACCATTGAAGATTTATAGATAAGAACTAGATCATTTTTGGCAGAAAAATGACATAGAGATAGGATTAAACACAACTAGATGGCAAGACTAAATCTGGCAACCTCCATTGAGGTGATTCTAACACATACATTAATCCAATTTTGAATCAAAAGTATTGAATACTTTCTACAATGTAAAGTGCTGTGATTGTTATCAGAAAGTCCTAAAAAATTTTATATAAGTCCTAAAAATGAATTTTATATAGTTCCCAAGGAATTTAGAATTCTGAATTTAGAATTTAGTTCCCAAGGAATTTATTCCTTGGGAATTTAGAGAATTTAGAAGTTGGTAGAGAAATGTTAAAAGCAGAGACATGAGTGGGATAAATTATTATGCTTAGCTGGGCATTTTATAAAATGAGGCAAGGGCACAAAAGTCTTGAGTTATAGAAATTTAAGTCATATAGGATTTGCTCACTGTTGTTGAACATGGATAACATTTATTAAGGAATCATTATGTGCCAAGCATGCGCTAAGTACTACAGATGAATTTCTCCTTGGTAGATGCTGTGATTATTCCTATTTTACTGATAAATTGAGATCTAGGGAAATCAGTAAATTTTGATATGAACCATTAACCTAACCCCTTAGGAATCTACTTTCTGTGAATGCTAACTCAAGTTTGTTATAATGTTTAGCTAATAAAGGAGAAGTTGGTGTATTGAAAGAATAATAGGACTGTACTGTTTTATCCAAATTTGTGAAATGAGAGATGGGGGAAAAGGAAAGTAGGGAGTAGGAAGAGGGAGGAAGAGAGAGAGAGAGAAAATAAGAGAGATCCCCCAACTGTTCTTTCTAATGTTGAGTCAAACTTGTAATCATGCATGTAGCTTGAATTTACATGTCATGATTATGGTCAGGCATATGATTATGGATTCTACACGGAGAAAATTTTTCTTTCCAGCCAGAGCTTGTTATCTTCCCATATAGGAAGATATTTTTGCAGTTAAGACTTTGTTGGAAATATCTGTCACCCTTTGAGAGTGCGTACTTCACTCTTCTTCCTCCTTCCTGCTATGTAGACTCAAATTCTTATCCCCTTTCTCTGTTACATTCAAACAAGCCTCCAAGATCAGCAAACTGTCCCAAAATTGTTACAACTTTTGCTTCAGCTTCAACCAGAAAGTCTCATCAAAATTCCCTTTTCATATTCTTTGCATATGTTGCATCATCAAAATTACAGGAAGGTTCACTAGCAAGAGATTGGAACGGATAGAGAATGTCTCTCCATGACACATTTGACAGACTTGTGTCTGTCAGATAAGCATTTCTATCTGTTGCATTTAACAAGTTTGTCTTCTTGCATTCTAAGGAAAAGGAAGGACATCCCTAAGAGGATAATAAGGAAGTTAAACATCAAAGGAAGTTAAACATCAGGTGTTCAGAAAGCAAGTTGGCGCCTACCCTCAATCACCTTATGCCTGCACCAAAAGGACATGCCAACCCTTCCTATCTCCCCTTTGTAGACCCTTGCCTATCTCCCTTTTGTTTTACTTCTTTGGATAAACAGCCCTGTACTCTACCAAAGAGAAGGACAGTGGTCTTTCAGATATTATCTGCTGCCCTACACATTTGTCAACAAATTAAACTCCTTTCCCCCTCAAACAGTTTCCTTTTATTAGCTGAGGGAAACTGAGGCCAGCGTTCAGTATCACTGAGGCCAAACAGATACAAACAATTTTCTAGAACCACATAAAGCTAAGAATCTGGGTGCGATTTAGGGCCTACCACTTTAGTGCCCTGGAGACTTAGAACATGGAAGTAAGATGTTCATTTCACACAACTTTCACTGCACTCTCTGTTCAGTTCCAGTGTGGAGGTTTTGTTTTGTTTTGTTTTTTTAACTTTTTAAAATTTATTTATCTGAGGCAACATTCCCATCTGGGCTCTTCTCTGAATACTCTGCTTCCTCTCCTAGAAGAGGTAGTAGCTCTCCTGAAAACTTATATCATGGCTCTTGAAGTTATCTAAGAATCAAACTAAAGTTACCTTCCCCAGGACTCCAAGACATTTAATAACCATATTTTATAAAAGTAAAATTTAATAGTAAGTTAAAGAAAATTTCATAAAATAAAAATAATCCACTATGCTCAACTTAGCCATACTGACTCTGTTAGGGGGAAAGGTGGTCCTAAATGGATTATGGGTGTATAAACTCCAGCCCCCACTCCAGACCATCAGTGTTCCAAAACCACAAATCCGATAAAATAATTATCGAAGAATGAATTACTGGAACCTGAGGGTAGAGTTAAGCAGCCAGGCTGGGTATAAAACCAGAGGTGAGCTTGGGGTCTTTCATCTTACTAAGGAGCCAGACCCCTTCCTTCAGAGCCATCTCATTCGACTCGGAGCCAGCTCTCAACGTGCCATTGCTTAAATCTAGTAAAGTATTTGTGGATTTATATTCCTTTCTTTTTCCTTTAATGTTATTACTATTTTATTCCCCTTTCTTTCATAAAATAAAACGTGCTAATAACTTTTGCCACGTGTACCTGGAATTGGGACTTTTAAGTCTTCTAAACGCGCGGGTAAAAAACCCAGTGTAAAAAACTCATTTTATATTAGGGTTTCCCTGTAACAAATCCTCTGCCTTTTCATGAGACCCTGACCAATACAGTCACTGGTCAACATTTCATTTCGCATCTACATCCTTATTCCACATCCACATTTCCCATTGCACATCCTCATTACCTCAGCCAAGAAGTTTACTCTTGGCTAAGTTTCATTGATTAAAAAAAAAAATCACAAAAATATGTTTTCTTTATATTTATTATTTCTACTGTCTATCTTTTCATATTTAATTATCATCTACCATATAATTTTTCCCTTTTAAAATAATATACCTATTAGAAATATTTGTAAGTTATTATCTTAACCTTACTCTACTAGATAATATATCATCAATTCTTTTTAGTGATCCTCTAACTCATCAAGCTAAACATCTTTTTTGCAAACTTCATTTTTTCCAGGATAGAAGATCACAAAGCCAAACTGAAAATTCTTGTATAGTTAAGACTTAAATAAAAAAGCTTTCAATGTCTTCTTTTAGTATTCAAAACATCTTCCAGCCATTCCACCACTAAAAATAGCTATTTTATCTTTTGTGAAGTTATTAAATTCTATTTTCCCTAGACCAAATACTAATTATATGGAAAACTCACTTTATCTCACTGTTTTATATTTCATGTTCCTAATATGAAACATACTCCAGTGCTTTTAAAAATCAACATACCCAAGTGCTTTTAACCACAGGTTAAAAAAAAGCTTGATACTGGTTATGTTGTGTGTGTACACAGAAAATGATATTGGTTATTTTCCTGATGATTTTTGTAGGCAAATATGTAAGTATTTGCATGTAAAAGACAGTATTGTATCATGGCTCATTTTTAACATCCTTCCCAACATCATAAACAAATAACTTGAAGTTTTTGATAATGATTTACCAAGTCTTAAAAATCTTTTGCAAAAAGCTCTTAAAAGTCATTGAAATAAGTAGCAGATGAAAAAAATGACATTTTTGAAGAGAAGCAGAGTGGAAGTGCAGAATCACTTCCTTGGCTCCTGGGACACTGAACTACTAGTTTTTCACTTGGTACTGTTTTAAGTCCAGTAATTTTATTGAGCACAATTCTGTAGGTAGCTCTCCCATCCTGTTCGATCTTTAGCAGCCTCTAGTCTTGCCTTGGGCAAAACAGTGAGGTTTTAAAAACTTTTCTACTCAATCTTTTTCTACAATGCTGGTTGCTTCTCAGCATTATTGCATTTCTGAGTTCACTGAAAGCATCTCACTGGTAATTTTCCTCCAGCTATATCATTCGCATTTAACTAGTCATGTTTTTGTTTTTATAAATTCGATGCATACGTGACTACTTAGAATGTTTAGTCCTTGTTACTGTTTTTAACATCTTATGAACATGATAACATTATGTTCCTTCTGCGTCACTAATGTTATTAATTATTTTCCTTGTTTTCAGATTCCCAATTCCCTTTCAATCGATTTGCTTATTTTTAATCCAAACTCCTTTTGAAGTAACTTTTCTATTATTAAAACAGCATCTTTTGAGTACTATTCTTACATGCAGAAGCAAAAAAAGAACAATCTTTTCACCCGCTACTTCCTCTGTTTGGAAAGCTGTGGTACACTGAAAATTGACAACAGACACATAGACAGTCACCTTTCCTTGACACTATCTTTTAGAATAGCATTTCCCAATTCATATAACACCCTATGAACTGCAGAAACCTAATGGTTCAGGAGAAATTATTAGGCATCCAAAAAATAACCATCTTGCTCTTTTAGTGCTTCTAAAACAAAATACCTGTGGCTTATAAAAAAAACAAACATTTCCTTCTCACAGTTCCAAAGGCAAGAAAGTCCAGGATCATGGACTGAGAAGAATTTAGTGGGGCTTCCTGATTCATAGTACGCATGTGGTGCAAGATGGTAGGAAACCTTGTGGACCCTCTTTTATAAGGGCACTAACCCCAGTCGTGAGTACTCCATCCTCGTGACCTAACACTTCCCAATGGTCCACTTCCTCATAACATCACATTTGGCACTAGGCTTTCAACATACTGATTTTGATGAGAAATACAAACATTCAAACTATAGCAATAGCCAGTACAAATGATAGACTATTTAAATTGGAAGAAAAAGACATTTGCAATGTAAGAGGAAATGCCAAATATGTTTTATATGGTTATTTCAGAGGTTATCAGATGCATCACTGAATCAGTCCATTCATTTATTTATTAAACTGTCTATTAAGCTATTGGGATAAGAGCAGTAAACAAAACAAAGTCAGGTTGTGATACATACTATGAAGAAAAACAATACCAGGGAAGTGATAGTGTCAGGGTTGGGTTAGCTGTTTTAGGTGGTACAAGGAACATACTTTTGATTAGATGACACTTTAAAGTGGAGGTGGTTAGGAAAGAGCAGGTAGAAGGAATAATAGTATAAAGACACCTAGTTGGAAACATCCTTGGTATGTGCAAGGGAGAGCAGAAGGGAGGTGTGGCTGCAGCTGACTGAGGAGAGATAGGAGATAAATTGAGAAGTAGCCCCAGGCAAGATGATCTAGTTGCTGTATCTTACAAAGGACAGAATTCTAAGTAGGATGAGAAACCACTGGAGAGTTTTAAACTGAGAAGTGGCATGATCTGACTTTTCAAGGTAATTAATCCGACTTTTACGTACTAAGTGGATTGGTCAGGGTAGATATTTAGAGCCAAATTATAGTTTCTTATTTGAAATTATTCCCTTCAACAATACAATAAAGTGTCTAAGATTATTATCAATATCTTTGGAGAACCCTGGCATATACTGATATATTCTAAAAGTAAATATATCATTATTATGTAAAGTTCTAAGTTTTTTAAAGGAACCCAAATAAAGATAAGCAACCTTTTGAGAATTTTATTATATTTGCTGTAAATATAGCCAAGAAAGTTTTACTATCATTTACATAAACACTTCAGAATCAAATATTATATAATAAAAACAATTTTAAGAGTCTCTATAAAATGTAAAGAAAAAGTTTAAATTCTAGAGGCTTAGAAAAGTCACAACTCATGAAAATAAACACAAAAACAGGCAACCTCCTAATAGTCAAAAACAACATTCAAATAAAACAAGATAACATTTCATCTAAGTTATGCTCCAAAATGTCTAATATGATAATATAAGCTTGAAGCAATAGTAAAAGTTGGATAGCATGTTTCTCTGGGGTTATTAGAAAACAATTTGACCAGACACATCAAAAATTCTGCCCCTTTCTCCATTCATTCAAAACAAGAAAGACTAAATGCATTCTATTTGTGACACTGTGCTAGGCACTTGGAAAGTAGAAACAAACCCAACACAATCACTGTCATCCTGGGGTTTAAAATCATTGAGGTCTGAGTAGGTAAAGAGCAGGAAGAGAATGGAGGAGGGAAGGAGAAAGACTAGCAGGGGAAAGAGTGTAACAGGGTGGTCCTCAGGAAAGGGGGAACTTCCATAATCCCGGTTCTGCCCTAAGTGGGTGGAGCTGAGCAGAGATAAGAAGATTCTGCAGAGAGGGGATAGGAGGACAGAAGGAAAGGAGGAAGAAGGAAGCAGGATGGAGAGCAGCAAGAAGACCTGGAGGAGGCAGGTGGAACAGAGGGACATGTGAAGAAACTGAGCTTGCTTTTTGGTCTTGGACTGGTTAGAACAGATGTGGGTGAGAGACCTGTGGAGAGGTTAACAATGGCAGCTTTCATCTTGATTTTGATTTTGCTCTTTTCCTTCTGGATTTGTCTGACTCTGACCCTTTTCTATGGGTCTCTACTGAAAGGTCCTTTAAACTTGTAACAGGCCTTTAAGCCTTGCTTTAAGCCAATCCTATTTAGCTAAACTTTTACCCTCAAGGAGATGGGTAACTTTAAATACTTAACTTAGTAACTATATTCTTTATCCTTTCTATATTATACCCTAATTATATTAAAGTTCCTTTCCATTAAAAATCTCATATTTGTCTTAATACGGCAAATGGCAAAACCCATTCAAAAAGGGCAGGTTTGGGGGTTCTAAAGTGCCCCTCTCCCTACACTGTAACAAGAGGAGAAAGAAAATGAAATTAAAATGTCATATACACCATAGCAAATATATATATGATATACATATATACTTATAGATATCATATAAAATGTATAAATATATATTCTATCTTTATCTTTGTATCTGTATGTCATAATTCATCATTAAAGACACAATAGCAAATTTGAATGTCAGACTAAATTGTGGGGCAAGGTAAATAAAGTAAAGGACTCAGAATTAAAAGAGCATTCCAGGTAGGGGGAACTTGGAGTCCTTGAGGAAAATATGCAGCATGAACAGAATAGGTGTTGTGAGGAAGGCAGGTAACTCTGCATGACTGGAACATGACTCGAAGGGCTAGTGAGTGATGGGCAGGAGACCATCCCAAGGTACAGTTCATGCTGTGATCCTGTGCTGTCCTGAGTTCTATGGATTTTATTCCAGAAGCCATGCCTTTCAAACTGAACTGAGCCTATATGTATATGGAATTGTGTCACAGAAAGTGATAGCACCTTTCAGGGCATATCAATTTCATTGGAAGATTTCTTGGAGAAGAACTATTTATGTTAAAACAAATGCAAATACATAATTGAGTGGACTAGATAATTCACATTAATTTTTAAGATAAAACAAAGATTTTGAAGGTGTTATGGATTTACAGCCTATGTTGACTTTACCTGTTGGGGATATTGGTTGGGAAAGTTTGACAAACACTAGATAATTGGGAGCTTGTAAATGTTTTAAAGCTGGAAAGAAAAAGTATGATTTCTTTTTTTTTAAAGATTTATTTATTTATGCATACAAGCACTGGGGTACAGGCCAGAGGTGTGGGGGCGGTGAGAGGATTCACCACAGAGAGCAGGGAGCAGAGCAGGCAGATCAACAGATGTACACTGCTGAGGGGAGCAGCGGGCACAGCAGGAGAGGTCTGCCGCGCCATGTGGGTCCTCTTCCTGGTCGGCAGCAGGGATTGAACTTGTGCTGCAGTGGCTGCTGTTTGCTTTATAGTGCGTTGTTTAACCCACTGCGCCACCAGGGAGGCCCAGAAAAAGTATGATTTCTGAACATCACTTGAGTATGAGTTAGTCCTACTGGTTAGTCAACTACAGCTGGTTCATAATGGGGGAGTAATGACAAGGAAGGAGAGGAAAGGCAAAGGTAAAAGAATGGAATAGCAGCATTCACTTAAACCCCATTAAGAAGGAAAAAAATGAAATTTAGAGGGAAAAGAGGAGCCAGAAAAGATGATTGTTTCTAGTTGGAGTTTCTGGCAGAGAGAGAAATCCCTTACCAAGATTAGGCATTTAATAAGATTAAGGTGAGGATTTAATAAGATTAAATGTAAATTCAGGACCTCCCTAGTGGTACAGTGGGGTAAGCAATGCACTGTGAAGCAAACCACAGCCACTGCAGCACAAGTTTGATCCCTGCCACAGGCCAGCAAGGGGACCCATATGGCGTAGCAGGCTTCTCCTGCCTTGCCCGCTGCTTCCCTCAGCACTGGGTTTCAGTCAGTCTGCCTGTTTTGCTCCCCACTCTGTCTCTGGTGAATCCTCTCACCTCCCTGGACTCTGGCCTGTACCCTAGTTCTTGTACACATAAATAAATCTTTAAAAATTAATAATAATTTAAATAAATAAATGTGAGTTCAAGTCTAAGCAAATTTGAAGTTCTTATTGGAATTCAGGGTAATGTGCAATAGGTAACTTGACATAGGCTTGGAGTATTGAAAATGTCTAAAGGTCTATCTGGATATATAGATTTATAGGTTCTCAGCATGTGAGGAGTGGTTGAAGCTTTGGGGGAAGATCAAATTGCCTAGGTACATATGAAAAGTGAAGAGAGAAAAGTCAAAATAGGACTGTCAGCCTGTCTATACTATTTGATTTAATTTCCAAATGGAATACCATTTATAAAATACATTATAAAGAAACAAATAATGACTACACTGTAAAATGCAATGGTAAAATATTGGAAAATAACAAAGGTTGAACAACAGGTCAACAGTTCAATAAGTTAGTGTTTTGGTGAAATTTTAGTAGGCTACACAAATGGATCAGGAAGTTCAATTAAAAATAACAAAAATCTTATGACATAATGAGTCTAATTCTGGCTATATATTTTTCACTGTAATTACAATTTTATAATATAATAATGAAGCTCTGTGTACATTTGACATAATGTATCTATGCTATATGAATATATATAATACTAATATTGATACATACTAATACAGGAGGAAAAACAGGAAAAATACACCAAAATCCTGCAACTGGAAAACTTGTATTTTTTTTCTTCTTATAAATATTTTTCAACTTAATTTTCAAATCTCAATTTAAGAAATAAATTTTCTTTTCATTGCATACATTCTATATTTTTCCCATACAACTTCCAAGTGATTAGAAACCATGAAAGTGCATGATTTTTTTTAAATGCATGTTGAAATGAATCCCCTTAATAAAGGAGATAAATACCACTTAAATAAATGGTCTTCTATGAGACTTTTAAATTATGCCACCCTGCTGAGAATTTAGCAAAGCATATATAGAGCCACAAGAGTTGTTCAACCAATTGATGAATCTTTCTTTTTGCTCTGCTTATAAGTTACTTTGGAGTATTTTCTTCAGATCAAAGAAATAGTTTTCTTCTTCAACTGTTATTTTTTTGCTACCATTCTATGTATAAACTATATTTTTAATACCACCCCTCACTAACTTGGATCTATTAATAGTTTTATAATTGTATTATAGTTCACAGTTATATGTGTTAAAAACACAGAAAGGTGGAGAATTTGGGGAAACAGGTAATATCATCCATTCCTACTTTAGAATATGAATAACTTCTATGGAAGGATATTTGGCAATGTCTATCAAATTTAAAAATACACATCTTTTTTATTAATTACATAATTCTACATTTAGAAATATATCCTCACATATGTGGGAATAGCACATGTATAAGGATATTCATCATAGCACTCTTAGAAGCAGCACAAATGTCCAACAACAAAGAACTAGTTACATAAATCAAGCTCCTATTATACAGTGAAATGCTATATAGCCAGAATTTGGCAGCTATGTTATGTAAAATAGGGGAAAATCTCCAGCATTACACACACGCACACTGGAACAAAGCAAGGTAAGATCAATAGAGATGAAAATACTGCTTTTTGTGTAACAAAAGTTCTTCACAGATGGATATATTAAAACTGGCTTTTACATATAAATGCATAGACTACCCATGGGTTAATACAAAAAAATAGTAAAAGCAATTGCTTTAGGGAAGGAAAGTGGATAATTAGACAGCTGAAGGAGAGAGAAATTTGCATGACATAATCATGTACATTCTACTGTCTGTTCAAAATTAAAACCATAAAAATGTCAAAATTATTTTCTGTAAAAAGCAAATTTTAACTAAAATCAAGCTCCAGAACATACCATCACTCAAAGCACTTCATACACAATTTTGTCATTTAGCTTAATTATTATTAGCAAAACATGGGGGAGTAGGGTCAAGAAGATACAGTTCATGGGTCTCTAAAGAAATCATGTTTTGCTCCTTCCACCACTGCTCATTACCCCTAGCCACCACACCTACCAAATGAGGGGGGAGGATGGGAAATGGAAAAATAGAGGACCCACTTATTCCATTCATCTAATCTAATAAACACCAAATGTTCTGGCCTCCCCCATCATGTCTCTTGATATCATCCTAGAGGTGTTGACTGTGAAGTATAATGAGAGAAAAATTTGTATTATGTACTGATTCAAAACATTTTACAAAAATGTAGTGTTTTATTATGGGGAAAAATGTATCTCAGCAAAAAAATATTTTAATTAATGGTACATATTCACTGGCATGCAGTATTTTTTTCTTATATTGCTATCTATTGAAAATAAGGTGCTGGGTTACCACTATAAAATATATAAATTCTGAGGGAGAGTCCAGAATGGCCTTCTAGGAGGTTCCAAAACAGAAAATTGCACTCATTCGTTCATTCATATCATCCACTTTTTTGTTGGGAAGGTACATTGGCAATAATCAAAGACAACATAATAGTATGATTCAAAACTGTTGTTTCCCTTTTTATTTTCTCCTATATATTCTTATTCTCAGACATAGTTTTTATTTACGTTTTAAGGGTATACCAGAAAGCCAGGAAAGAGTATATTTTTTTTCACATTTTTATGCAATCTCTTTTCTGTTATAACTTTATTTTTTTTTAAGATTTATTTATTTATGCATACAAGCACTGGGGTACAGGCCAGAGGTGTAGGGGGGTGAGAGGATTCACCACGGAGAGCGGGGAGCAGAACAGGCAGATCAACAGAAGTACACTGCTGAGGGGAGCAGCGGGCACAGCAGGAGAGGTCTGCTGCACCATGTGGGTCCCCACCCTGTCCGGCAGCAGGGATCGAACTCGTGCTGCAGTGGCTGCGATTTGCTTCGTAGTGCGTTGCTTAACCCACTGCGCCACCAGGGGAGGCCCATTCTGTTATAACTTTAAACTATAATAACTGCCTTTAAAATATAAAACACAAATGGAAGTATGACACTGTAATTAAGAGGACCTTACTATAGGGCAGATTGATTCATTCAATAAACATTTATTGAGCCCCTGATATGAGCAGCCCAGAATGCCAGGGAAATAGGAATACTATTCAGTTCTTGTGCTTTAGTACTAGCAATCCAATGAAGGAGACTGGCATGTAAACAACCAGCTGGGATTTGGGGCTAAATGAAAGCTGATTGAAGCACAAGAAACAGACCTCCCTGATGGCACAAGGGTTTGAGCACCACACTGTGAAGTTTCAGCAGTCAGTGCAGTGCAAGTTTAATCTCCAGCCAGCAAGAAGACCCACATGGGGCAGAAGACCTCTCCTATCTTGCCCGCTGCTCCTTCAGCAGTGTATTTCAGTTGATCTGCTTGTTCTGCTCCCTACTCTGTCTCTGGTGAATCCTCTCACCCGCCCCCTGCCACCACTGGCCTGTACCCCAGCTCTTGTATGCATAAAAAAAAAAAAAAAAGGCAGCTCAAGAGTCATGGTGGACAGAGAAAGGAGAAATTCTGACTGTGATAACAAGTGGCTGGTCAAGTGGCTTATGAGCTGAGTCTTCCAAGAATGAAGGATTTGGGTAGGTTTCAAGAGAGGAACTGGAGAGTGCATGCAGAAAAGAACAACAAAGGCAAAGAAGTATGGGAGACAATGAAACAGAATAGGGCATGGTTGCTGAGAGGGGAACCTGGAGTGGGGCTGCTATAGAGAATATACAAGAGAACATGAGCCTTCTAATTTTCAGTCTGTGGGGATTTGAACACCATGTTATGAAGTCAATGAGCGTCTTAGGAGATTTGGTGGCATAACATGATCTATTTGTGGTTTAGAAAGTATTATGAGAACAGCATAAAGGATGGATTAAAGCATATGATTTCAGTGAAAACAGTTGAAAGGCCAAGGTGTTGTCCAAGAGCGAGATCAATGGTGAATGCCAAAACTAGGATAGAATTAGAGGGGCGAGAAAGAAGACGCTGAAAAGCTAACAGAACAGTGACTAACTACAGGGGAGTGAGATGGATAGGACACTATGGAGTTAAAGAGGACTCCAGGATCTTAATTCCTTCAAAAATGCAGTGAAAAAGCTTTGATCCCAAAGTCAAAGAATGTTAATAGAAAAAAATGAGAATTTTTTGGAGGTACCCTTAGTCTAAATCATATTAAATTCATTATGTAAGACATATTTTTAAGGGCTGTATGGTAGGCATAGGAAATACCAACAGAAAAAAAAAGACACCAGGACCTCCCTAGAGGCAAAAAGTTAGACACAGTGCTATCAAGCTATCACCAACCACTGCAGCATGAGTTCAATTCCAGGTTAGGGAGCTAACACACATGGTACAGCAGACCTCTCTTGTCTTGCCCACTGCTCCTCTCAGCAGTGTATTTCAGTAGACTTGCCTGTTCTCTCCCCACTCTGTCTCTGGCGGATCCTCTCACCCTCCCCCACCTCTGGCTTACACCCCAGTTCTTGTATGCATAAATAAATAAATCTTAAAAAAAAAAAAAGATACCATTCCTGCCCTATAGAAAATTGACAGTTTAGTAGAAATATAATTCTATTGAACTGTGAGATGTTGTGTAGGGATAAGTAAAGGGTACTTAAGGAGAGTATATTAGTATCCTATTTCCACTGCAACAAGTTACCACAAATTTGGTGGCTTAAAACAGCATAAATTTACTTTTACAGTTCTAGCAGCAAAAAAGTCCAAAAGAGATCTTGCTAGGCTGAAAATATAGCAAGATAAAACGCCCTCAGGAAGCCCAAGAAGGAGTCCATTTCCTAACTTCTTCCAGCTCTCAGTAGTTTCCCATATTCCTTGTCTTAGAACCCCTTCCTTCACCTTTAAAGCCAGTGACATGGCATCACTCTCTCCTTCTGACTCAACCTCTCTGTTTGTGTCACATAGTCTTCTCTCTTCTGGCTGCAATAAAAATTTTCTCTTTTAGGATACTTGTGATTATACTTTGGGCCCAACCTGATAATCCAGAATAATTTCCCTACCCTAAAATCCTTAATTTATTATATCTGCAAAGGTCCTTTTCCTTACAAAGTAACATTCACAGCTTCCATGGTAATCTTGGGGGGGGGGGTCATTATTCAGTTAACTACAAGGAGTCTAGAGAAATGGCCCCTTTCTCCTGATATCTGTATTTCTATGATGATGTCACCCTGAAGTCCCCTGTTTCTGGAAGTCAAGTAGCTTGGAAGAGAGATCCTGATACCATGGTGAGCCATTGGCAAGCCTTAAGAAAGGAATTATGGGCCTCCCTGGTGGCGCAGTGGGTTAAGCAACGCACTATGAAGCAGACAGCAGCCGCTGCAGCACGAGTTCGATCCCTGCTGCTGGACAGGGAGGGGACCCCACATGGCGCGGCAGACCTCTCCTGCTGTGCCCGCTGCTCCCCTCAGCAGTGTACTTCTGTTGATCTGCCTGTTCTGATCCCTGCTCTGTCTGTGGTGAATCCTCTCACCCCCCACACCTCTGGCCTGTACCCCAGTACTTATATGCATAAATAAATAAATCTTTAAAAAAAAAAAAAAAGAAAGGAATTATATGGTAGGATCTGTATCTTTGTAAAATGAACCCAGAACTTCTGATGAAACAGATTGAAGAACCACCTAGACCAAGAAATGCCTACAAACTTCAGGAGAGACTTGAAATAGTAGCTGGGTTGGGTATACTGGAGAGAAATTCAAACAGTGGCAACAATAGCTCTATGTAGGTTGTTGGATGAGTGGATGGTTTCTGGTTTGGGCAATCAGATGCCACACACAAGATGTGTAATATAAAAGGAAAAACAGGTTGAAAAGGTATTGGAGGACCTTGGGCAGTGAGGGAAAATTTTATTTAAAGAAAAGAATGTTATGAGAATTAAACAGTTTGCTTACAAACTACATTTCACAATGCAATCTATTCTTGGAGACTGTCTCTAAGGACAGAAACAAAAATAAATTAAGTAATACAACTCTTATTGCTAAATTTCACCCTCAGATCCTTAGGATGATAAGGAAAAGCATGTATATAATTACACTAGGATTGTTTTTTCATCCGAACTGGAACCATGAACTATCAATGCAGTGAAGACTCATTACTTTCTACCAACAGTTTTTGGCTTCACTCTTTTCTCTACTGCTCTACATACAGTTGATGATGAAAACACATTCTTCTGGTCAATTCCAATCTCACCCATTCCAATTTACCTTCTCTCTCCTCCTTTTGCAAGAGGTTTTTTGTTTTTTGGTGTTTTGTTTTGTTTTTTAGGATAAATTATTTATCAGACTGACCAAGCCAATATTTTTTTAACTAAATAATTTCATAATGTGTAACTAACAACTGTGAGATAACCCCTACAAGTGATAGAAACACATCATCCCAAGACCAGTGATAACCACCAATTCAGGTCCCAAATCCACCCAGGACAAACCCAAGCAGAGCTTTGACTGCCTTCACTGCGCTGATTGGTGGTCTAGAGTCCTGTGTCATGATTTTCAGCCCATTGCTGATTTTCACATTTTCTTCCTTAACAACTACCTTCTGCCTCATTTTACCAACCAGAAGGATCAGGGTTCATGGATGCAACAAATCTTTTTTTTTTTTAAATAAAATCCTACTTTTCATGTTCCATCCATCCTGAGTCACACTAAGTCCGTTTGCTCTCTGCTCTCGCCCCCTGCTTTATGCTCTTCTGCATTGGTCTGCCGTGCACACTTTATGATTGTATCATAGTTTGTATGGTCTTTTTCTCTAATTTCTTTATATGTTCGTTTCTTGTCTCTTTTCTAGATTTATAAGGTCCTTGTAGAGTTTCACATCTCAACACTCAAAAACTAAAGCGGTAAGGGAGTTAAATTGCTGAAGTGCTCAGTACAAAGATGTATGCTGTTTTATTTGATGAGACCAAAATCTCTCTGCTCTGTACTGCAGAGACTTGTTATATATTCTGCAGTCGTTCCGCATGGGAAGATGGAAAAGAGAATTTTGTCCCAGCCTCAGAAATAATATACTGGCTTCCATAAATGAAGGAAACACTAACAACCTTCAGATTCTGTTGCCACTGAAAGTGAAAGAGTGACAGGTTTGATGTGTCTTGCTTCTTTCCCCTACAAGTCTATTTTATCATCGTTCCTGTTTATTGAATCCTTTATTGTTTTTCACTTGTTTCCTTGAAATTTGGTGTCCTGGTTCTTTTAGCCTACTCTATCCTAGTTTTCTACAGTACAGCAGATGTTTCTGATCAGAATCTGTGTAATTGAAGCCAGATATGAACAGCACACTTCAAGTTATATATTTAGCACAGCTACTTACCACCTTAAAGGGAATGCTCTTCAATAATATTTGTGAGCTGCTGCTTTTGCATTTTAGTAAACACTGGATAGTGCCCCTCAAAAGGCTATAAGTAAAATTTTGTACTAGTGGCTTTCTTTCCCCGATTAATTTGCCATCATAAAGGCCTCATTATTCAAGATTCTGATTTTATTTTTTAAAGATAGAGTTGGTAAATAAGATGAATAAGGTAAAAATTCAGAGAAAAACATTTGGGAAACAGTTTTGAATGTGGTATCCCATTCCGCAGCTGAATCAATACTTAATCTGTGGTAAATATCATTGGCAGAGTGCCAACACATAAAATAAACTGTAAAATGCTATAGAACATGCTAGTGTCTAATGTGCTTCTCTGACAAAAAGCATTAAATCAAGGGAGATATACAGCTTAGCTCACATATGATAATAATGAAATAAAGTACTTTTTAATTTTATTACCTACCTAATAACAGGCAAAGACTGTGTTAGTCCCCAATCAAGTAGGGAATGAATATACATGCAATTTTAACACAGGAAACTAACTCTTATAACAAGCATGGGTAAAAAGGCACCTAACCCTGACTAGGGGCTTTGGAAAGGACACCAAGAAAGAAAAAAAAAAGCTGTAACTGAATTCAGCATTGAAGGACAAGTAAAATCATAGTGTGAAGAGATTATTCAGATATAAGGAAAGAGCAAATACAAAGGCAAAGACAAAGAGTATGGGATCTTGGGGAAATGACCAATTTAGTAGGAGCAGAGGCTTAGGCAGATTCATAGAAGCTTGAAAGTTCAGGCAGCTAGACCACAAACACATCATACAAGGTTATATCCCATAAGTATATGATCATAGGGAGGGACTTGACCCTCTGAATTCCAAGGAGGGGAAAATTGCAAAACTTTGAAACTACTACACAGGCACATAAATTATGTAATAAATGGTAAATACATAGTAAAATACCATAACAGTCCCATCTGTACAACATCACTCACAAATTATTTTTTAAAACTAAAGAAACAGGGCCTCTCTGGAGCAGAGGCTTAGGCAGATTCATAGAAGCTTGAAATTTCAGGCAGCTAGACCACAAACACATCATACAAGGTTATATCCCATAAGTATATGATCATAGGGAGGGACTTGACCCTCTGAATTCCAAGGAGGGGAAAATTGCAAAACTTTGAAACTACTACACAGGCACATAAATTATGTAATAAATGGTAAATACATAGTAAAATACCATAACAGTCCCGTCTGTACAACATCACTCACAAATTATTTTTTAAAACTAAAGAAACAGGGCCTCTCTGGTGGCGCAGTGGGTTAAGCAACGCACTATGAAGCAGACGGCAGCCACTGCAGCACGAGTTCGATCCCTGCTGCCGGCCAGAGAGGCGACCCACATGGTGCAGCAGACCTCTCCTGCTGTGCCCGCTGCTCCCCTCAGCAGTGT
>JAGFMF010011756.1:6952906-7208887 GCA_019455555.1 Galemys pyrenaicus | reverse complement strand
CCGCTCTCTGTGGTGAATCCTCTCACCCCCCCCCACACCTCTGGCCTGTACCCCAGTGCTTGTATGCATAAATAAATAAATCTTAAAAAAAAAAAAAACTAAAGAAACATATACACAAGATAAGCTGTAATACCTACCACTACCAAATTCAAACATTTTGATCATACTGACTCTATAGGTCCCATTCCCACTTCAGTACACAGGAATATTACTCTAGAAATTACCCCCATCGTTCTCACACATCATCTTTTGTTTTCATTTTGTTATTTGTTTGATTGGGAGTTGTTAGCTTTCTACAAGATTTTTCCAATCAGCAAAATGCATGCTATTATTCTACCCATCTGAAAAAAAACCCTCTCATCTCTACCTCTTCCACCCACTATCTAATTCCTCTCCTTCTAGTCCCTCTCAAAATTATTTCACATAGTGTTATACACAAACAAGTCCATCAAACTGTTTTATCCAGTGCTAAATCCAATAGTCAACACTTAATCTTACCTTATTTGATTTCTCATCAATGCTTGACAAAAGAGATCACACTTTATTTAACAGTTAGCTTCACATGCCCCCCAGAATATTAAATCTCTTCAAAAGGTTGCTTAGTCATTTCTAGTCAGTCATCTAAGTCCCTTCAATCCCCTTCCTCCTTTCTTCCCTCACTGCCTCCCCTCCCCGCCCATCTCTGTCATGGCTAGAACGCCTGTGTTCAAGTCTGCTAAAAAGTCAGCCCCTTAAGGGCCTGCCCTGGTGGCACAGTGGGTTAAGCAATGCACTATGGAGCAAACTGCAACCACTGCAGTATGAGTTCAATCTCTGCTGCTGGCCAGGGAGGAGACATGCATGGTGCATGGTGCATGGTGCATGGTGCAGTAGACCTCTCCTGCCTTGCCCACTGCTCCCTTCAGCAGTGTGTTTCAGTCAGAGTCAGTCTGCCTGTTATGTTCCCCACTCTGTCTCTGGTGGATCCTCTCACCCCCTGCACTTCTGGCCTGCACCCCAGTTCTTGTATGAATAAAATATGTCTTTTTTTAAAAAAAAAAGCTCCTAAGAATAATAATCCTCACCATCTTTAAGAATGAAACCCATCTTCTGATTAATCCTGACATTTTCTATCAACCCCTGCTTTCTTCTCTTTCCCTGGGAATTTTTCTAACAGTTTAATTTACTGATTCACTGAGTTTATTGTTTATTGTCTGCCGCCACCATCATCACTAGACTATAAGCTGTACAAGAGAGAAACCTTTTTTTTTTTTCATTGATATATGCCAGTAATGGGCATGGTGTGTATAGCAAATATGTGTTGCATAAATTACATGTAAGTCATAATCGAAGAAACTGCACTCATTCAAGACAAAAATGGCTAAGGGCTAATCAGTTGAGTCCTCCTTTTATGGAATTGATAGAGGAAGAGAAAACCATAAAGAGGAATGAGTTTTAAAAAAGTGTATGGGGAAAACTATTAAGGAACCATGTATCAAAAGTCAAGGGAGAGAATATTTCAAGTAGGAAGACAAATCTCTGAAAAGATGTAGACCCTTTTCCCTACCTTGATGGCCAGCTTTTTATGGTCCTTGTCAATCCTGCACATTCCTTAGATTCTTTGCATGTTCTCAAAACCTTCCTGTTATATGCAGCTGTCAACGTGTAAGGAAATCATCCTGTACTTCTCTGGACTGAAAAAAGCAAACAATCACCATAGAGATTAATAAGAGAGAAAAGACAAAAAGAATAACATGTATACTTCTTGTTTAATATTTACAGTAATGTGCTGTACTTGCCCAAATGGCTCAGACTTAGGTAAGCTAAATAAGTTATTGGGCTCTCTATATTTTGTTGCTCTTTTTGGTGATGGTAGTAGCATAAGTTATATAAATTTGATGTGAGGATTAAACATGTCTGACAGTGAGCCCCAAGAAATGTAATGGTGGCGTCTACTCAGTCTACTCATAGTGTTGATGGTAGAACATGCAGGGTAAGACAGATTTTTAAATTCTGACTCTTACAAATAATAGAAGAACTATTGATATTTTTACTAATGTTTAAAATATGCTTTCTTGAAAAAAATTTATTTTTTAAATAATTTTCAAAAGACATTTCATAATACGTATCCATTCCCAGAAATTTTCATCCCTTTTTTTTCCCTACTATTTTAGTTTTGAAACTTTGAGGTTTACCTTAATTCTTAATACCCTCATAACATGTGGTGAGACATACTTTCAAAGTCCTCCCCAACTCTGTCCCTTACCCCTGCCCATAATCTTCATCAACAAAACAAGAACATCAAAGGACCATCCCTACATTCTTTAAGATCATCCAGAGGATGATATGAAAGAAAAGGATTGGGAAAGGACCTAACCACCACCAAACCCTTATGGTTCTTGCTTCCTTACCATGGTATGTTGTTAAGTCTTTAAGCTATGTAACATTTACTTTTGTACATTTACACAAAAGATTCAACTCTTTACACCATACAATGAACTAGTTCTCTCCACATCACCCAACAAATAAATTATTTCCATAGTGGTTTGTGAGACTCCCTCTACTAAGTCCCAGTATATTCTATTCCTTGGGTCTACTAGTCCATTTTTTTTAAAAGATTTATTTATTTATGCATTTAGAGCCGGGGTACAGGCCAGAGGTGTGGGAGCTGAGAGGATTCACCACAGAGAGCAGGGAGCAGAACAGTCGGATCAACTGAAACACACCTCTGAGGGGAGCAACAGGCCCGTCAGGAGAGGTCCGCCCGCCATGTGTGTCCCCTCCCTGGCCGGGGATCGAACTAGTGCTGCCGTGCCGTGGATGCTTCACAGTGCAGCGCACAACCCGCTACGCCACCAGGGAGGCCCTACTAGTCCATTCTTGACTCAACATTATACTGTTTCTATTACTATACCTATAGTGTTTGTTTTAATGTCTGATAACATTAAAACATTTCTTCTCTTTGCTTTTCTTCCCTAAGATTTTTTTAGCTATTTATTCCTCCTCAGAAAGTTTCGAGTTCTTTAGGTGAATTTTCCCCAAAAAATTCGTATTGCTGGAATTTTTGTGGAAATTGAACATGAGTGTTTGTGTGCACATGTGTGCATGCACACATAGTGGTTTGGGAGAAGTGACATCTTTATAATGCCAAGTCATCATATTAGTGAACGCAGAATAGTTTCTTTTTTCTTCCTTTAGATATTCTAATGAGTTTTTTTAACATTTTCTTTTTGATGGTAATACATTCATTGACAGGTTACCTGGTAGATATTGAGAATGGTATCTTGTTATCTACTACATATTCTCATTGATAATTCTCATTGAGATAGGATTGTACTATTGGATATTTATAGTTGAGTTTGTATTGTGTATTTGTGTCTCAACTTTTTACAAGATGAAAAATGCCTGGGAGAGTGTTTCCTATATTAGACCTACTTGTTCTACAGTAGGATGTTCTCAGAACACTGTGGTGTAACTTGGAATACTTCCCCCCCAAATTTCATGTCCAACCAGAATTTCAAAATAGGATTTCATTTGGAAAGAGGCTCTTTGCAGAAGTAATTAGTTAAGAAAAGGTTGTAACAGATTACAGTGAGGCCTAAATACACTGAATATTGTCCTTAAGAAAGAAAGTGCACACAAAGAAACACGGGGAAGATGGCCATTTGAAGACAGAGGCAAAGGTTGGAGTAATGCAACAAATCAGTGAATGCCAAGGATTACAGGAGCCACCGGAAACTAGGAAAAGTCAAGGAGGGCTCTCTTCCCAAGAGCAATCGGAGTATGGCCTTGCTGACCCCTTAACTTCAGACTTCTAGCCTCAACTGTGAGAAAGCAAAATTCTCCTGTTAGACCATCCAGTGTGTGGTAATTACAGCAGCCTTAGGAAACCAATAAAAACAGCAAATCTGCCACAGAAGTAAAAGCAGAAAATAAATAGGTCACTTTGTACAACCTTTCATTTCTGTAGACATGATTTTGATTGCTGCATCTTTATTTTTCTATATGAAAATATCAATCATTTCTTTAATCTCATAGCCTTATTATTACTGTTACCTTAAGAATTATTTCTTAATACACCTTCTTGAAATATATTTTCTGTTTCATCTTATTTTTTGTTCTCCATTTTCAAATGTCACCTCCCCCCCTTTCTACTTTTGGCTAGGTGAGTCTGCTAGTTATGAAGTTTTGTTCTATTTTTCTTCTGTTGATTATTCCTAACTTATGCTTAAGTTTCTTTTTGTCTTTAAGTTTCTAAGTGACATTACATATTGTACATAACATACGTTATACATATTAATATATTAAAAATTTATTTCCTTTGCAAAAGAAACCTCTGATCCCTTGCCCTCAATCTCTCTTACTTTGTATCTTTTAGAATTTGATATTAGATCACATTTTTTTTCCTTTGAACATTGCTTAGATAACAGATCTTAGTAATTGTCTATTTTCCTATAATTGCACTATCAAGCAAGTTCTCTGGAGTTATTTTGTTGGAATGCATCCTCCAGGGGAGTTTTCAAATTATGTCTGCATATGGATAACTTTTTGAAGCCTTCTTATGCCAGAGAAAAGTTTTATTTCACTCTCACATTTCAATGAGAGTTCAACTACATATATAAATATTTTAGAAATATTACTGTAGTGGCGCTTTTGAAAAGTCAGGTGTGAATCTAATACTTGTCCTTAATAGATGACCTGTTTTTCTCTTTCCTTTTCTCAAATTTCACTTCAATGTGCCAAATTATCATTTCCCCTTTATTTCTCTTGTGTGATACATAAATCAATTCAATCTTTCCTTGATTATAGGGAAATTTCAATTAACTGTTCTTCAAATATTTAACTTTTCTGTATTTTTTCCTCTACTTTTAGTGCCCCTATAAATCAGATGGGTGACACTTTTTCTATTTTTCATACCCTTTAATTTTTCTCTCATTTTCCCAGTTCTTTCTCCTTTCTTAATGCCTGCTAGGAACATTTCAAAACCCACTCCATCTCATTAATTCATTCATCAATTGTATTCATTCAACCCATGAATTAAGCTTTTTGTTTTTATTATGTCTGATTGGGTCTATTTTGTAACTTCTTGGCCCTATTTAATGTTTCCAGTACCCTCCTATATGCCCTTGAGAACATTTACTAGTATTATTGTAAATTTTTGTTTCTTCTGACTACTTGTTTCTACTGCCTCTGGCATTAGTTGTTCAGTTTGTGATCTCTCTTTTCCAGTGATAGCTGAATCCTTCTGATATCTGAAATGTCAGCAGTAGTTGTCATATTAAATTCTGAGTTCAAAAAAAACCTTCTGAGTTCCATCCATATCCTACTTGTTTCTGAAGCATCAACAGAATTTGACTCAATGGAGTCAACTTACACAATTGCTATAATATAAGCTTCCCATCTTGATTCTCCTGCAGTTTAAATGACCATTACCATCTTCAGAATTAGCCTTATTTGACTTGGTTGTCTTTTAATATTCAGTAGAAATAGATTATGTTACAAAATCACAAACATTTTCCATTTGTTTGTGGAAAGAGTTATTTTCGAAGTGAAGGGGAGAAATAGTAGCAGACCAGAATGGTAAATAACTATTGAAAATATAATTAGTTATAAAACTTTTTGGAACTTTAATATATTGTTATCATAAACATTTTCCTTCTTCCCCTTTATAGACATATAACTTTTTCATTTTTTTACAATTTATTTAATTACATTTGACATCATTTGTAGTCCCCAGGGAATTTCCACCACCATTTCATCCGCGCACCATCACCTCAGTCCCTTGTGCTCTTTCTGACCTCATCCTGGTCTCTAACTTTTTAATTCAAAAACTACTAAACGTTTGCTTTCAGAACAAAACTAAATTTCTAAAAATTGTTTGACCCCTAAAATAACTAGAGAGGACTCTTGGATTTTAGAAAACCAGTTTGGATATTACTGATCTAAAACTAGAACAGAAATTGGTTTGGCATGCTCTGAGGAATTATTTCAGCCCCACCTCCATGTTTTTGATATATCAATATTTGTATCTTACCAAACACTATTTACAGATGTCTAGACTTCTCTTTTGATCTGATACTCATTTATTCAACCAATATTTGTTGAACACTTGCCATACTACTATCCTAACTTCAAGGTGATTAGCAAGAAGGACATAGCCCTGCCTTCACAGAGCAGTAGAGTCTAACAAAGAATCCAGTATGAACACAGTTTCTATGAGAACAGTGATTTTTTTTTCTGAGTTGTTTTTCAGTGTATCCCAGAAACTCAGAACAATGTAAATATTTATTGAATGTTAAATGAATATTTAACAATAATTATCAAGGAAGGGAAGATGCACGTATTATAGAATACATATATTCTACATAAATATGAATAGAATAGATGATATAGATAGAGGATATTACCTATTCTAAGGGATCACATAGAATTAGTTCTTTAGCCAATAGTCTCTTTAAATGGTTTGTGCAGACTCTATTAAACAATCAGTAACTACTTCCTATTCAGGCCACCCTTCTACTGTGCATGGATGTTTGAACCACTTGGATTTTTCAATATCGATTTCCATATATGAGGAGTTAGATGAATTTCCTAATAATACCACATGTTTCTAGAAATTAAAAAAAATCATTTTAACAATGCTTTGTATTTCTTGCTTCTTACCTACCACTTACCCATCCCACTTTTTTTTCTAACTTGCAGATGAAGGAGCTTCTATGCACCCTTGTGATGATACATACTGTGGACCTTTCCCAGAATCTGAGCCAGAAGTGAAAGCTGTAGCTAACTTCCTTCGAAAACACAGAAAACACATTAAGGCTTACCTCTCCTTTCACGCCTATGCTCAGATGTTGCTGTATCCCTATTCTTACAAATATGCCACAATCCCCAATTTTAGTTGTGTGGTAAGTATTCATGCTGTACAAGTGTGTCAGGCTTTGTGCTTCTTTTCTAATAAGATTGTCCTAAGGAGTAATGATATTCAAATAAGTGTTTTATATGTAATAACTTTTTCATAACCATTTATAGTAACTATTATTATTCCCAATTTACAGATGAGGAAACTTAGACATTAAGAAATTACATTAAGAAAAAAAGGGCTACAGTCACAGCCAGAACTTAGTCCCAAATCTAGCGCCAGCATTGTTGCTCTCAACCTCTGTGCTTACACTGCTTCTCAAGTACAATCATTTTAAACCTATTTACATTCTTATACCAAGTTATACTGAAAATGTCAGGATAGATTAGTATTACAGCTCCAGTCAGTCACAAATGAAGAACGGTTAATTAACTTCATTGGGTGAATAGTTGCCCATAAATTATTGTCTGACTCTTATTAATTAAAAGCAAGTTTAATTTTGAGGCACTATTTGCTTACTGCTACTAAGTCTCTGGACATATAGCTGACAAGTTATGTGCTAATAACAAACCACCTTTAAAGCATAAGATTACTTGAAAGTAGGAAAACAGAGTTCTTTCTTCTCTTCATCTCAGAAACCTATAGGGCATAGTACCTCATAAAGTGAGTCTGGTTCAAAATCTACAATACCTAAAGAACTATAAAATTGAAAAATAGGCCAAACTAATATATAGTGTTAAATTTAGGAAAGAGGGAGGAAGTAGCAATTGGGCAGAGGACAGGAGACTTCAGGGTTACTTTTGATGTTCTATTCCTTGACTTGGATGGATATTAAATATGTGCAATTTCTGATCATTCATTAAGCTCTGAAGTTGAAATTTATCTAATCTTCTATATGTATAATGTACTTGTATTTAAAAGGTTTTAGAAGAGAAGCATCCCCTTTCTGAATCCTGACTCCAAATCCTGTACCAGTTGTTTGGGTTACAGGAATTCCTGATCTAGATGTCCAAGAATAGACAGGAATGGGGAATATGGAGAGGTCAGAAGGAAAACTGGAGGCCTCCCTGGTGGCGCAGTGGGTTAGGCAACGCACTATGAAGCAAATTGCAGCCACTGCAGCACAAGTTCAATCCCTGCTGCCGGCCAGGGAGGGGACCCATATGGCGCAGTGGACCTCTCCTGCTGTGCCCGCTGCTCCCCTCAGCAGTGTACTTCAGTTGATCTCCCTGTTCTGCTCCCCGCTCTCTGTGGTGAGTCCTCTCACCCCCCCACACCTCTGGTCTGTACCCCAGTGCTTGTATGCATAAATAAATAAATCTTAAAAAAAAAAAAAAAAGAAGGAAAACTGGAAGAAGGCTTGTATTCTGTTCAAAAGGAGTCTGGCAGGGGCCTCCCTGGTGGCACAAGGGGTTGAGCACTGCATTGTGGAGCTTCCACAGCCACTGCAACACAAGTTTCATCGCCAGTCCTGGAGGTCTGACCACATGGTGTAGCAGACTTCTCCTGCCTCGCCCAATGCTACCCTCAGCAGTGTATTTCCATCAATCTGCCTGCCATGGTCCCCACTCTATCTCTGGTGAATCCTCTCACCCCCATCTCTTGCCTATACCCCAGTTCTTGTATGCATAAATAAATAAAATATTTTTTTAAAAGTCTGGCATTTCTAGTAGCAATTCTGAGCAAATTATCTTGAGAAATATTTTAAATGCTATAATTATATTTAATAGGGCTATTCTTTGGTACTCTGTGGGTCAAGTAGGCTTTGGAGGTTTGTTTTTTGTCTCTATTGTTGACCTAATGCCCTACCTAACATACCACAATATCTGTATAGACAAATGTTATTTCAAAGTGGAAACACAGCTCAATTTTCCCTTTCTAAATTAAGCACAGTGTCTATTTATATTCTCACAACAGATGATATGGAGTATGAAATATATTAAAACTATTACATGAGAATGTTCTCTATATTTTGAATTTATTTGCCCACCAGCAGTTAAGCCTTTTATCTTAGACTGAAGAATGTGGAGTGAAAGTAAATCAGTGTTTCACAATCAAGGATGAATATGTCTCCCAAAGGACATTTGACAATGTCTTGGGATACTTTCGATTTTCACCATAGGGGAAGGGGGTGCTATTGGCAGTGCAGAGAGGTCAATGATGTTAGTAAATGCCCTACAAAACACGGGACAGTCCCCATAGAATTATCCACTCCAAACTGTCGGTAGTGCCATTCTTGATAAACCCTATAGTAGGTTAAGTATAAGTTAACTCACTACAACCAAGATTACACTTCTAGGCCTCCCTGGTGGTGCTTCAGGTTAAACACTGCACTATGAAACATCTGCAGCCACTGCAGCACCAGTTCAATCCCCAGCCAGGGAGCTGACCCACATGGCACAGCAGACCTCTCCTGCCTCGCCCGCTGCTCCCCTCTGCAGTATGTTTCAGTCGATCTGCCTGTTCTGTGCCCCACTCTGTCTCTGGTGAGTCTTCTCACCCCCACACATCTGGCCTGTACCCCAGTTCCTGTATGCATAAATAAATCTTTTTTAAAAAAGATTACACTTCTGAGAAACTAGGTAGTCTTTGATTTTTAATCATAAACCACTAAATTGTGTTAAAATTGTTCAAAAATATTCCATCACTATCTAGGAGTCTGTGTTTCTGCTAATATTTTTAGGTCATTAAGCTACTTTAAGTATTGAAATATTTAAATAAAAAAATACATTCCTTTCTAGATGAGGTTCAATAAGTGAGGCCTGGGTCTTTTGGACAATTGGAAAAAAGCAAGCAATGGAGAAAAGAGAGATTGTTTCACCTCTCTCAAATAGGTGTCTAGCTATGCGACACTAGAAAATTGTACTTAGACAATTGGATGTGTCTCTACTTTTCATAGAAGGATCATATCTAAACCCCTTATCAACATGGGCCTACCCCAAGAGACAGAAGTGCAGTGAATTCAAAAATTTTTGTAAATAGGGTAGTTATCCCTTTTTTCAGATTTTTTTTCCGAATCTAAAATAATGAGGAACAAAGTTCTGCTCACCAGCAGAATGCAGTAATCTTCTAAATGTAGAAATATCTGCCCTTACCATGGGATACTACTGAGACCATTGGAATAGCTGTTAAAATCTTAGAACATTCTCCATAAAAATACCTCATTATGGTGTTTGTGTTTCTTTTCTTTTGGCTCCTGGGAGGAGAATGCCATCTTCAGTGGTGTCAATAATGAATAATCTGCCAGGTTCTGGAACCTAGTCTCTGAATATCCACAGAGTGGCACTTGCTGCAACTACTGCTTTGTGTTTCCCTGAGGTCAGTGAGGACAAACTTCAGCTCAATCCAACACACAGCCCAAGTTGCCCAGAGTGCTTCAGTTGACATATTAAATAATTCACAGGCAAATGGAAATGGGAGAGTTGTATACTAGTTTCAGAATACTTCTTTTCCTCTCAGTTGTCATACAATCCACTTCTGTAGCTCCTAGATGAAATAGTATTTTTATTTTAGAAGTTTTCAAGGGTACTCAGTATTACTCTAGTCCATGTTAGAATATTCACCTGTTTTGATTGTATTATTTTTTCCTAATTTTTGGCATCAGTAGATGGAAGAGCTATACCTCAGAATCTCTGTATCTTAGAAGTACCTTACTGAGATCTGTCGGAGGCATATGTAACCTTAGAAGTCAAGAAGCACTCTCAAATTGTTGTTCCTGTTTCCAGTGGTTAAACACATAGAATGATAAATCATTCTTACCGAGTTAAAGTCTTTCTTAATTGATCCAGATGTATTTTAAATATCTTACACATATCCACTGATCTGTGTACTTAGAGATCAGTAAGATTATCTTGGTGCTCCCACAGATCTGTGCTTATCAAATGTTCATGCAAGAAATAGTGACTAAACATCTATTATATACAGTCACAGTGTCAACTTCTGGGTATGTAGTTATGAATAATATTGACATGGTCCCTGCCTTGTCAAACATTTTGTAATTTATAGAAATATGTTCTCTGAACTAAAGTGTAGAGGACAGAATGCTAAATCAGCATCAGAAGATATGGGTACTTATTCCAACGCAACAATTCCTGCTGTAACCCCATTTCACCTGACTGAGCCTCCCTTTTCTCATCTGTAAAATGGAAATATTACTTATCACTGGTTTGTTATGAGGCTCAACCAAATGAAATAATATATTCTAAAATGCAATGAAAATGCAGCATGAGTTATGAGTAACTATTAAAGAGTTGTTAGCCAATGCTCCTATCTTTTAAATGATGACTGGTAAGGCTCAAACAACACTCTGATGCTTCTGAAAGTTTCAGTGCAACAATATAAGTGATACTGTTTTTTCTTTTTCCCCCACAGGAATCTGCAGCTTATAAAGCTGTGAATGCACTTCGGTCAGTATATGGGGTACGGTACAGATATGGACCTGCCTCCAGTACATTGTGTAAGTTTCCTGTGTATGTTATCTTATGAAAGCATCTCTTGAATCAATATCTTGTATAATGACTTCCCTTTTAAAAAGATAAAGTGTGTTTCCCCATAAGTGAAATTTTTGACTACTAAATTAGGCAAGGAAGATGGAGGACTTTTATATCTAAATAGTTCCATACTGCCTGACAGAAATCACTGTACTAATTTAAATAAATTGTAAGCAGAGAATATTCTGAGTATAGAGTAATGACTATAAAATTGAATTGAGATCTTATGACAGTAGAA
Source organism: Galemys pyrenaicus (assembly GCA_019455555.1). Classification (NCBI taxonomy): domain Eukaryota; kingdom Metazoa; phylum Chordata; class Mammalia; order Eulipotyphla; family Talpidae; genus Galemys; species Galemys pyrenaicus. Next base: position 7,197,321 of record JAGFMF010011756.1, on the reverse strand, counting down.
AGTACCAAAATGGGATCCTTGAGCAATTGTAACTACCATGAGGGTGGAAATGGGCCTTGAGAAGATAATGAAGTAATGTTTTAGCCCTAAAAGAGCTTCCCTTTTATTCCTTTCCTCCACCATTCTTGTTATGAAATTGTGTTTCTTACAACACCTTAAGCTGAATTTTCCCTAAAAAGAGGAATAAAATATTTTGTATGAAATGAAGGGTAACTAGCTATATGGAAAGAACTTGAACCAAAAAAAAAAAAAAAAAAAAAGAAATCAGAAGATGTGAATTCTAGCCCTAGCTCCACTTCCAGTCAGGTCTGTAATCCTGGCCAAGATACGAATTCTAGAATTCAGCTTCCACAACTGTTGAACAATTGGACTAAATTATTTCTGATAACCTTTCCAACTCTATATGGTTGGAAAATCTAGAAACAAATTTTAAGTACCTGAATGTCTATGTATGCATATCAAGGTATATATGTATGCATGTGTTATACACATCTTATATTCAATTATACTTTTTCAGTGATGGGGCAAATTTCTCCTTGTTTTCTCTAATTTACCTATCAGTATATTCCTAACACTTTCTTCACCCTTCAGAAGAAGAGTTTGGTTGTCAATTAGCACCGCTTATCAGGTAAGTTTATCCAGAGAGTGAGAATGTTACAAATATCAGAATTTATTTGAAAGACCATAATCATTGCTATCATGTTGAACTTTTTACAACTGTTTTTCAGTTCAGAAAAGAGAAATAGAGGAGAAATTGAGGATGTTTAAAGGAGAAAGAGTATGTTTAAAAATCACATTACCAATTACCAACATATTTGAACACTTTTAAGACATTAACTTTTTAGAATCTTACAGATCACATTTTTTCACCTTTCAGTTTAATATTAAGGCACATAATATTGTATTTACCAAATACAATCAATCACCATATAAATGAGGTTGTCATATCACCATGGTTTAACTGTTAGCACACACTGTCTCTGACTCTGGCTACTATGACTACTATTTGTAGTTCCAGAGTACATTAACCCAGAGGGATAATGAAGCCATTCTGTTCTCAAATGAAGCAAAGATAACTTAAGAAACAGAGTGATTTACTTGTCATCCTCACATAATAATTCTAAGTTTCCTGGAAAAATGCAAGAAAAGTATATTATTTGAGTAGATGAACACGTGCTGAATAATTTTAAAAGTGCTATGTCAAGCTGAATCACATAAATTTCAAGAAAAAAAGCATACAAAGATTCGTCCCTGAAATATTTATTCACTAAATAATTATTAAAAACATACCAAAAACTACTTATGAGGTACTCTGGGGTACAAAAATGTAAAATAACACTTCATATACCCTACCATATTATTTCATTTAATTTTGCTAATCCACACAATAGGTATTATCACCCATATTTCAAAAAAGGAAAATGAGGCACAGAGAAGTCACAACAGGTGGAGGGATAGGATAAAACCAAAACAAGTCCACAATCTGTCTCTGATGCTCACATTTTCAACTCTGTACTTAAAAGTTGGAGTGTGTGAAGTCATAGAAGTAAAAGGAAAGAGTTAATAAAATGGATTATCAGCTAGATTCAATGATTTTGAAAGGCTGAAAGTGGATCTGAGGAGTAGAAAGCACAAATAAAAAAAGAAGATTGAGGTCACTGGTGAACTTTAAAAACAAAGACAGGTAGTGGTAATAACCAGATTGAAAATGACAATGATATAGAGGCAACATATATAGATCCTCTTTTGAATTCTGAAGCAAAAGAGGATGGTATATAGCAGGATCATGAGAAGGAAGTGCAATAGGAAATCAGTACTTGAACATTTTAGTTAATGCAGATACAAGACAAAGGGCATTTAATTAATGAAACAAGGTCCTGGAGAAGAGAACTTTTCACCACCAGAGAATACAGTAACAAATAACATCAAAGAGGACACATAGAAAATGAGCAACATTTCTTCATATGAACCAGAAGTCAAAGGATTATGGTATTAGTAGGGGAGTTGATATACTAATAATCTGAGATTGTGGAAACAGTGTAAAGTAAGGCAAAAGGTTAGAAGAGAACAGGAAAGATCTAGTAAGTGATGCTCTAGCACTGCATTGGGAGCAAAGAAAGACTTTAGTGATCAGTGTGAATTTACAGTAAAGACTTTCTCCAGTTTCCTTACCAGATATGAAGACAAAGAAATAGTCCAGGAACTGAGAATAAACAAAACAAAGGCAGGAAAAGTATTGGATAGGGCATTTTAAGGGTTTGGTAAGAACTTCCGTGAAGTAATTGACCATGACTATGTAAAGAGTCAAATGGAATTATAAGGCTGGGTGGAATCTGGGAACTGTTGACTTAAGTAAAGAGCAAATTCATTAGGAAGGAAATTAGACAAAAATGAAGCGATTCAGTGGGAACAGTATTTCAAAATTCTAGACCTTAGAAGAGGCAAAGTGATGCGAAGAATTCATGGTATGGATTTGGTTGTGGGTGAATAAAGAAAGGATAAATATAAATGTTATTTGAATTGAAACTGAGAAAGTTCAAGGTCACCATGCTAAAAAAGCTTAATACTTAGACTAGATCCTCAAAGATGACACCAGGTATGATTTATAATAAGTTCCATGAGTTAATGCCAAGGGACTAACAATACATCATTCTTTTTGAAATGGTATTTAATTGAAAGGGTTTTGTAGAACTTAGTTATCAAGTGCTACATGTAGATTTTGAAAATGGCATACTCCATAATAAGGCTAGTATTTTTTTTCTTTAACTTTTAGATGTGAGCTCTGGTAGTTCAATGGATTGGGCTTACAAAAATGGAATACCCTACACATTTGCTTTTGAGCTACGTGACACTGGACATTTTGGATTTTTACTCCCAGAGGTGCTCATCAAACCCACCTGTATAGAGACCATGCTGGCTGTGAAAAATATTACAATACATCTGCTAAAGAAGTGTCCCTGACATGGTTCAAGGGTCAACAGAGAGAGCTTTTAAGCAAGGACTACGTGGCAATGATGGAAATTGTATTTAAAGAAGTTGTGTTTATAATGAACATTATCTGTGGACATTAAAAAAACCTTCTCATTCAACTTGCCATGTCAATTAAAAATAAGATTAAAAAAATTAGAGCATAGTTGAGTTTGTTGTAAAAGAAAACATCATTTTTATAACTCGGTTAAGGGATAAAGAGATATTTTTAAATATTTTTGTCTCAAGAACTATGCAAATCAGTTGAGGGTTTCATGTCAATGAACGTTACGTTCTCAATTAAAATCTAAGCTTCTAAGCTACTGACGTGCAATCACTTGTTTTTCATTTGAAATGAAAGGAATAATATTTCTTAAAATAATATACACTTATTAAGACCTTAGATTATGCTTGCATTAGTGCACCATATGCACAAAATATAGCAGGATAAAGCAAAACACATTTAGACTAAGGAAAAAGAAAAATATCAATGATATCACTTATAGGAGGAATACTGGAGATCAAGGGGAAAAATTAACAACATTCAACAACAACAAAACAAAACAAAAATAAATAGACACCTACAAAAGAGACCTTCTGCAGGGGAGAGGTAGGAATTTGGATCAAGGCAGGGACAGGAAGAGCACAAGAGACTATGGTGACGGTGCACAGGTGAATTGGTGGTGGAAATTCTATGGGGACTTCACCTAGAAAAGAAAGCAAACATTGTAAGAAAAAATAAAAATTAAAAAAGAAATAAAAAGCAGTAAACATGAACTGAGGTGTCAGACACTTTGTTAGGAACTTCAATCGAACAAAGGTTGAAGGTAATTGATACATTTATTTGAGAGCTTTTTTCTGCACCCAAAATGTAGACTTTGATTTTTACATTTTAGGGATTGAGAACAGAGAACAAAGCCCAAGGCTATTCCAAGGTGCAAAGTGTGATAGCAGATCTACCAGAATTCTAGGACTCCAAAGGGCTATACTTTATGTGTAAGGGCCAATTGCAAATTAAACATCCATCTTTCCTCCAAATGACCACAATGAAATTTGACTATTTCACTTTTTGGCAAGAGTGGAGAGGGGAGAAATGGCCAAGGAAAATTTGGAATCATAGGTCAGTCCTTGAACAGGTTTACAGCCCAAATCCAAACTACCTAAATGGTCTGATAAACCTCTAGCGAAGAATTTAATTCAGGTGAATCCTAGATTCATTATACCCTCCAAGAATTTAATAGAACCAAATACAAAACCTCTCAGGATTTGTCCAGCCAAGATGCCTTATGCATTCCAGGAAAAGATGTGTCAAAAATTCCAGAAAGGTGAAAGAAAAAAATGATCACAGACCAAGGAGTTTTGAGGGAAAAAAAAATCTATCCTAAAAATCTACATCCACTAAAACTAGGGATGAAATGTTAGGGTAGAATATAGACAGTTTTCATAACACTGAGGTCCTAATTTATTTACATTTTTTAAGAAACTCCTGAAGTAGATGTTCTACAAATGAGAGAGTAAATTAAGATAAGGACATAGGATTCAGGAAAATAGGAGAAAGAAAGACATATCCCCCCTCCCCCATGGGGGGGCTATAAAGACAATAGTGAAGGGGAAAACTCCTAGTAACACCTGCAAGGCTTGAAGAACAACTCACTTGGGAGTAGGAGAACTGAGACTTAAGGTAAAATTATCCATCACAAATAAACAACACTTAAATGCATTCAAATGTGATTTTTTACTTATATCAGAATATTGGGACTAGACTAGTTATAAAAGTACAGGAAACCAAGCTAACCAAAAAATGCAATTGCTGATTACTAACAAAAACAATGTACAAAAGAAACATAATCACAGCCTACAATATGACTTAACTTTAAATATGACAACTTTACAAAATGTTAGCCCTGAATATTGATTTAACAAAAAATTAATATAAGAATACATTGGAAGCATAGGAAGTACAAGATGTACATGAGAGGTGGTAGTACAGGGAATCCCATCCTTATCTTCCTTTATAGAAAGTTACAGACAATATCTAAAACTGAAAAGCAATATCAATATATGCATGTTATTTACAAGTAAGTACTAGAAAAAAATCATTTAAAAGATTAAGAATTTTTGGAATAATAACAGGAAATTGGGAGAAAGGAAAGATGGTGGAAGGGACTGCTATTTCTAATGTGACATTTGTCACATCTGATTGGCTTTATTTTTCTAATTTTGGATGCTCCTTTTAGAAGAAAAGTTTTTTTTATAATGAACTCCCAATTACTCTCCACCTACTCTTTTGATATTGTCTACTACCAGGAAATACAAGTTTTGTGTGTTTTACAAGTCTAATTTATTTTTTCTTGTAGTCCCAGTCACATATTTGTGAAAATGGATCTCAGGCAAATTTAAGGTTTGGTTCTGCTATAGAAATAGTACGCCTGAGAATTTAAACTTCAGTTCATACCATCTAGCAGTAAATGTTTGGAATAGATGAGGGTATGAGTTTATGTTTTACAAGTATTTGTACCAGTAAGATAGTCAAAAGCCAGACTGTCGAGAACAACCAGGAAGGTTGGAAGCTGAAAAGCTCTCAAAATGGAAAGATGTTACTTGTAATACTTGACCAGATACATATAATTTGCTGATCTGTTGGCCTGCATGGACCCATGATGGCTGGAAGCTTCCCTGTTGGGAGGGTGTATAGAGCCCCTCCTTTTTAGCAAGTGATCTGTGTCCAGATCCTTTACTAGTAGTCTATCCACAAACCAGCTGTAATATAGTTGCTTTATTATCTGTACATAGATTCAAAATGAAATTTTGCCTTGATGAACCTGATGTAAATTATTTTCAATGATTACTCTCACATTTCAGTGGCACTGTTTATATTTTGTGCCTCAAACTGTCAGTATTTTAATATTTGTAGGCTTTTTTCTTTTTTAATCTTTTAAAACTAAAGCACAAGATATGCTGTTGGATGATTTATGTTCACAGAACTCCACGAGGGACTCTGAGGAGGGGTGGGAACAAAAAGTATTAATTTTATGTCAATATTTACTTAGGGATGTAAAGGTTAACTTTAAACTAAAAACAGCACCTGTATTTTTTAAAATAGTTTAGCAAGATACTTTCATGCACACACACACAGATATTAGTAATTTTACAGATTCTGATTGAGTTGCAGCTCTCAACTTAGTTTTAATAAGCATTTTAGTTCCATACAGCTACCAAAACAAAGTGCCACAAATGCGGTGATTAAAAACAGCAGAAATCTGTCATCTCACAGCTCTAGAGGCAGAAGTCCAAGGCCAATTGTCAGGATGGCCATGTTCCCTCTGACAACTATTGAGGAATCCTTCCTTGCCTTATGCTCCTTTCTATTTGGCAGTAATCTTTAGCATTTCTTGGCTTGCAGGGACATAACTTCAAACATGGTCATGCTCTCACATAAACTTTTCCTCTCACGTGTACCTGTGTCATCACATGGCATTCTTGTAGGGATACCAGTTTGTACTGGATTAGGGGCCTACCCCACATCAATATGACCTCATCTTAGTTAATGACATCTGCAATGACCCAATTTCCAAATGAGGAGAACAAAACTTAACCCATAATATCCAACAAACATCATGAGACATTGATACTAACAAGTCTGTTTACAAAGTCAAAAAATGATGAATCTTCCTTAAATTTAATCTTGTGTTCACAAGGCTAACTGTTGATGAATAAATGCAAAAATAAAAGATTTCCTAAGTTCTAACACTCCCAATGAGATTTTGTAATCAACTCTTAATAAGCTGAATGAACTATTCTTTATAGTTTCCTTTTTAATAATTTTTTTAAATAATAAAATTATTTCTTAACATAGGAAATTTGTTAGTGTTAGGTGGAGTCATATATTACCATAGCTCTCTGTAATTATTTTGGGATGCTGCATCATGAAAAGTATTTACAACTAAATTATACTAGATCAAATCTAATTGATTAAATCAGAATTCTGTGCAATGTTGATTAAAGTATGCTGTAGATTAAGCAAAGTAATTATATGAGCGATTGTATTTAATAGAATATTTTCATGAATCAGAATCAGAATATTGCATAATAAACCTGAAAACAGCTACACTGAATATTTAATATATTTCACAATACACATTACACTGAGAAATGCTAAGAGAGCTGAATAATTCCCTGGATAATAAAGACCACTTGAAGATGTTTTAAAACTGCCTCTACCTCTTCATTTCCAATGTACCAAGGATCACGCCACTGGGTTTCTGCAGCTATGATGTCTAGGACTACTTTCTCTTTCTCCAGTGGATTCCCTGTGGGTGTCTGCCCAGAGCATCCACCCTGCATCACCAAATCAGGCAAGTGAGGGAAACAATATAATTCAAGATGTCATGGTGTATAGACTCTAGAGTACAATTTATTCTATAATTTAGTTATGAACTAAACAAAGAAGATGGCATCTACATAAAACTGAAACTGTTCTAAGCATCAAACTGAATCAAGAGTAATTGCTTCCCCAGTTGGGTAGAATTTAAAAGGTAAAAGGAACACACAGCCCCTTCATAAAAGTGAGCCAGCAGTCCATTGTACATGTTCTGGAATAATTTGCAACAAATGACTAGTTAGGCAAATGACTAGTGTTATTGAATTTCTGTTATGGCTATATTTTTGGCAGAAGTACAGATCCCTGATATCCTAGGTAGAAGTCTTCAGTAATTTGAAGTTGTATTCAGCATTCGAAGGGAGACTGATATCTTCTAAGCAAAAATTGTGTTGGTGGATGTGTTTAGATCCAACTGCCTGTCTCAAGAAATATTGATCTGAAATATTGTGTAAGGTTTTTATTTGGTAGAAAGCAAATGTGAGCAGACAGTTTAGTGGCTTTATGACTGGGTCAGAATGTCATAAAAGAATGAATATTTGAAATAAGTGTCACTGCCCTGGCACAGACGATTGTGGAAGATTCAGGAGGACATCTAAAGAAGAAGTTCTGATCTAACCAGAAGGTCTAAGATTCAAGTACTTGTAATGATATTAATAGTAACTCCAAGTAGAATTTACCCACAAAGAATTAACTCTCTCCTGAGAACGTGAAATCAAATTAATTTTCTTTTTAAATTCACAAAGGTGAACACTAGCCTTCATTTTTCCTTAAAATACTTGGGCATCTGTCGTTTATGTTATCTTGAACCAAGCTGTTTTTATATAGAAGAAAATCACAATCAACATCTCAACCACAGATCTTACTTACAATGATCTTCATATTTTGTTAGGACCAGCTAATTAATACACATTCTTAAATATCACTATGTCCTTCCTATCACTGAAAACCAACTTTTAGTGTACCAGTGACTTTCCCCTCTTTCACTCTTGCCTTCCTCTTATTCTCTTGGGGTTAAAGAGAATTCTATCTCTTCCTGTCATAATCTCTTTCCTCTGCCTACCTCCAAGAACCAAGGCAGGTTTTCTTTAACAGGTAAGATCTTCTGTTATAGTGAACTGGGAACAAAGGGAAGGAAAGCAGAAAGGGAGAAGGGGTACCCTTAGAGGAATGAGAGCACTCTTAGACTGAGCAAAACCTGTAAGCAACTGCAGTGTGTACAGAGTGGAAAGAAGAGCAAAGAAGGAATTTTAGGAATCATTCCAAAGATTATATATATTTTCTGTGATGTTCAACAAGAAATGAAATTATTGGGTCATAGTCTTTTAAATACATCATTATTTAATTATGAACCACTTGGGTCCTAGTTTCTACAGACATTAAAATTTGTACTGAATATTATAGCTTCTGTGTGTGTAGTACATTCAAATGTCCTTGCCATGTTTAGGAAATATGAACATTTAGGAATTCTGCCTTCCCAAACTAGAACCCAGAAAATGTGGTTCCCCCATATCTCTTGCAAAATTATTAGATGTCCTCAATAATAATTAGTTCATTAGTGAGGATTGCTATTAAATAAGTGTAAAGTTTGTTATTCAAGGTGAATAAGTTCTAGAGATCTGTTGTATTACATCATGCCTATCGTTAACAATACTGAATTGTACACTTAAAATTTGGTTTAGAGGCATCAACGCAGGAGGATCCTGAGCTCAATTCCTTTCATGCTCTCACCAAATACACAGTTTATATGGAAAAACCAGTAATCAGCTAAGGTATCATATATCAGGTAACCAAAAGAAGTCCACATCGATGTGGGAAGGAGAAGCTAAGACACAATCTTGCTGCAAACCTCATCATACTGCAACCCACAATGGGAAAGGATCTTAAAACCCTGAGTTTCAGAGTGGGAAAGGATTTGAATCCCACATTCAGTACCCAAGCTTTTAAGAATCTACAAGAGTCAAGTCTCCAAATCATCTTGCTTTGAAAGTCAATGAGACTTACATGCATAAGACCTAAAGGCTATAGCAAACTAAGAAATGATTCCTAAAGGAAGCACACTCCCCAGGATGTAAGCCAAATTCAACAATACATTAAAGGATCATGATTCTGTGGGATTTATCCCACAGATGCAAAATCAACAAAATATATCATTTTAATGAAATGAATAAAAATATCACCTCATTAGTGCAATAAATTCAGAAAAAGCAATAGACAAAATTGAATATCCATTATGATTAAAAACTCTCAACAAAGTATGTATTAAAGAAATACACTTCATCATAATTAAGGCCATATACAACATATGGCATGTGTAACATGTCCACAGCTAACATATAGTGAAAACCTGAAAAATTTTCCTCAAGTTAAGAAACAATACCAGGATGCCTACTCTCATTCTTTTACTCTAAAATAATATAAGAAGCACTAGCCAGAGCATGTAGGTAAGAAAAAGAAAAGGCATCCAGCTAATAAAGGAAGAAGTAAAATTATCACTATTCATAAATGACATACCACATATAGAAAATGCTAAATATTCCACCAAAAAAGTACCTGTTAGAATAGACAAAGTCAATAAAATTGCAACAGGAACTTATTCTTTATAGCTAAGTATTCCACTGTGTATATATACACAACATCCTCCGAATCTACTCACCTGTCCTTGGACACTTAAGTTGTAACTTGATTGTTATGAATAGTGCTGCAATGAACATAGACGTGCATAGATCCCATATATGGTACTTTTACTAATTTGAACTTGATGGATCATATGGTAAATCAATTTGTAATATTTTGAGGAATCTTTATAATGTTTCATAGGGTCTTAACCAGTAAACATTCTCACTAACAAGGAAGATTCCAAGGAAGATTTCTCTATATCCTTCACAAGGAAGATTTCTCTACATTCTTGCCAACGTTTGTTTCTTCTGGTTTTTTGATATGGGCCATTCTCACAGGTAAGAGATAGTATTTTGGTTTTTATTTGAATTTTCATAATGATTAACATTTTTCCATGTGACTGTGGCCATATATTGTCTTCTTTGGGAAAGAGTCTATTTAACTGTTCTGCTCATTTTTTAATTGGATTATTTTGTTGTGGTTGAGTTCTTAGTAGACCTTGGATATCTGTTTCTTTCCCTGTGCAGCAGTTTTTCAGTTTGATGTGGTCCCAATTACTTATGTCCTTGTATTTTTTGATCTCTTGATGTTGGAGACAACCACAAAGGCATCACTAAAGCCTGTAGCATAGAGTGTTTGTCTCTGTTTTATTCTGGTTCCTGGAGTTGAGCAAATTTTGAATTAAGTTCTGGGTATGTTCTGAGATAGTGTTCTAGTTTCATTCTTTTGCCTGTGGCTGTCCAGTTTTCCTAACATTTATTGAAGACTGGAACACTAGCACAAAAATATACACACACCTCCATGTTAACTGCATCATTATTTGCACTATCCAAGACATGAAAGCAAGTTGAGTATCTATTAATGAATAAAAAGCTATAATATATTGGTATATATACACCCATCTATACGTATATGTGTATGTATACACATATACATTTACTCAACAGAGTACTATACAGCCATATAAAATAATCTTGCAATTTGCAACATCATGAATGAAACTTGAGGTTATTATGTTAACAGAAATAAGTCATAAAGACAAACATCACATGATCGGAAAAAAAAAAAAACTAAACTCATAGATACAGAGAACAAAATAGTGGTTGCCAGTGGCAGCAGTGGGAGGTGGTTGAAGGTGGTCAAAAAATATGTCCTACATACCCCAGACTTCTATGATAGATCTAGAAACTCAGCTAGACACATAATAGTAAAACTACCAAGAATACAAGACAAGGAAAAAATAATGAAGCTGGCAAGATCAAAGAAACAGATAACATACAAAGGAAAACCTATCAGACTAACTTCAGACCTCTCTGAGGACACACTATGGTCCAGAAGAGAATGGAAGGATATATTCAAAACACTGCAAGACAACAAATACTAACCACAAATTCTTTATCCTGCAAAGTTATCCTTTCTATACGAAGAAAAACTATGAATTTTCTCAGATAAACAGAAACTCCAGAAATTCAGCATGACCAAACCTCCCTCTCCAAAAAAATTCTGCAACAAGTGCTAAAGTCAAAACCATCAGGAAAACGAAAAAGAGGAATAGTATAAGGCAGGAGAAAATAAAACAAAAAGAGACAAAATGGCAAACACAGATAACAGCATAACAATTTAACTCTAAATGTAAATGGACTAAACTGAGCAATAAATAGACACAGAGTAGCAGGCTGGAATAAAAACCACAATCCAGCTTTCTGCTGTCTTCAGGAAACACACTAAAACACAAAAGATAGGCATAGACTGCAAATAAAAGGTTGGAAAACAGTCCTACAAGCTAACGAACCAAAAAAGAAAGCAGGAACAGCAATACTTATATTAGACAAGATAGACTTCAAAATAAAAAAGGTTAAAAAGACAAAGATGGACACTATATAATGGTCAAGGGCACAATACATCAAGAAGACACAACAATCATCAACATATACGCCCCAAATGAACGAGCACCAAAATATATCAGACAATTACTATCAGCCCTGAAATAAAACATTAAAGAAAACACTTATATAGTAGGAGACTTCAACACTCCACTCTCACCAATGGAGAGATCAACAAAACAAAAAATAAACAAAGAGACCAGAGTCCTCAATAAAGACCTAAAAACCATGAATCTAACAGACATCTACAGAATGCTCCACCCAAAAAAGTCAGAATACATGTTTTTCTCAAATGCACATGGATCATATGCCAAAATCGATCGCATACTGGGACACAAGACCAACATAAACAGATACAGCAAAATCAGAATCATACCAACTATATTCACTGATCACAAAGGTATCAAATTAGAAGTAAATCATGAAGATAAAACAAGAAACCCACCCACATCATGGAAATTGAAACCTGCACTACTGGAAAAACAATGACCTATAGAGGAGATCACAGAGGAAATTAAAAAATACTTTGAACTGAATGACAATGAGGACACCTCATTCCAAAATGTATGGGATGCAGCAAAAGCAGTTCTAAGAGGGAAGTTCATAGCAATCCAGGCTCACATCAACAAACAAGAAAAAACTCAAGACAATCTAATTTCACATCTCAGTGACTGAGAAAAAGAGCAGCAAAAGGATCCAAAAAGCAGCAGAAAAGAAATTATAAAAATTAAAGCAGAAATGAAATAGAAATAAAAAAATCAGTCCAAAAGATCAATGAAGCCCAAAGTTGGTTCTTTGAAAAAATAAAATAGATAAACCTTGAGCCAGACTAACAAAGAATAAATGAGAGAAAACACAAATAAATAGGATCACAAATGAAAGATGAGAAATTACAAAAGATGCAAAAGAGATTCAAAGAATAATCAGACAATACTAAGAACAGCTATATGTAAACAAGCTTAACAATTTAGAAGAAATGGACCAGTTCTTAGAATGATATACCCATCCGAAGTTAAACAACGAAGAAACAGAATACTTAATCAGACCAATCACAAGTAGTGAAATTGAAGCAGTGATCAAAACACTCCCTCAAAACAAAAGCCCAGGACCAGATGGCTTCACAAATGAATTATACCAAGCATTCAGGAATGAGCTAGTACCTATGTTATACAAACTCTTTCAAAAAATTGAGAAAGAAGGAACACAACCAAATACGTTCTATGAAGCCAACATTACACTAATATCAAAACCAAACAAAGATAGTACAAAAAAAAGAGAACTATGAACACGGATGCAAAAATTCTCAACAAAATTCTTGCCAACAGAATCCAACAATGCATTAAAAGGATAATTCACCACAATCAAGTAGGATTTGTCCCAGAAACCCAAAGATGGTTCAATATATGGAAATCAATCAATGTAATCCACAATATCAACAAAAAGAACAAAAATCATATGATCATATCAATCGATGCAGAAAAGGCATTTGACAAAGTCCAACACCCATTCATGATGAAGGTTCTCGAAACCCTCAGAATAGAAGGATCATTCCTCAACATGGTAAAAGCTATATATGACAAACCTACAGCCAATATCATCATCAATTGTGAAAAACAAAGCATTCCCCCTAAGATCAGGAACCACACAAGGATGCCCACTTTCCTCACTGCTATTCAACATAGTACTGGAAGTCCTAGCCAGAGCAATAAGACTGGAAAAGGGAATACAAATCGGGAAAGAAGTAAAACTATCATTAATCGCAGATGATATAATATACTTGGAAAATCCTAAATTCCACAGAAAAGCTAATTAAAATAATCAAACACTTTAATAAAGTAGCTGGATACAAAATCAATGCACAAAAGTCAGTAGCCTTCCTATACACAAACAACCAACCTGAAAAAGAAGAAATTAAAAAAAAATATACCTTTTACAATTGAGGCTAAAAAAATAAAATATCTAGGAATCAACCTAACAAAAGAAACTAAAGATCTATATAGAGAAAATTATAAAACACTGTTAAAAGAAATAGAGGAAGACACAAAGAAATAGAAAAATATCCCCTGTTCATGGAAAGGAAGAATCAACATTATCAAAATGGCCATCCTACCAAAAGCAATTTACAGATTCAATGCAATACCAATAAAAATCTCAATGAAATTCTTTAAGGAAGTAGACCAAATATTGATGGAATTCATAAGGAGACACAAAAAACCCTGATTAGCCAAAGCTCTACTTAAAAAAAAAAAGGAGAATGGAGATATCACACTCCCAGACTTCAAAATCTACTATAAAGCAATAGTAATTAAAACAGCATGGTACTGGAACAAAGACTGACACACAAACCATGGAACCGTATAGAAAGCACAGAAGAAAAACCACACAACTATGGACAACTGATCTTTGAAAAAGGAGCAAAGAATTTGCAATGGGACAATGACAGCTTATTCAATAAATGGTGCTGGCAAAACTGGTTTACCATATGCAAAAAAATGAAACTGGACCACTACCCCATTCATGAACAAAAATCAAGTCAAAATGGATGAGACCAAAATGTAAGACCCAAAACTATAAAATATGTAGAGGAAAACATAGGTAAAATACTGCAAGGCTTACATCTCAACAGCGCCTTCGAGGTGGCAGTCCCCAAAGCAATAACAATGAGAGAGAAGATAAACAGATAGGACTACATTAAGATAAAAAGCTTCTGTACAGCAAAGGAAACGTTAAACAAAAAGAAACCCCCTGAATGGGAAAAAAAATCTTTGTGCTCCACACAATGAACAAGGGTCTGATCACAAAGATATACAAAGAACTCATAAGACTCAAGAAAAGTAAAGTAAAAAACCCAGTCAACAAATGGGCAGAAGAACTTAAAAGACACTTCTCCAAAGAGGACATACACATGGCCAATAGGCACATGAGAAAATGCTCAACATTACTCATAATCAAGGAAATGCAAATCAAGACCACAATGAGGTACCACCTTACACTGGTAAGAATGGCACACATTAAAAAAACCAACACCAACAAATGCTGGCAAGGATGTGGAGAAAAAGGAACCCTAGTACACTGCTGGTGGGAATGCAGCTAATCCAACCACTGTGGAAGGCCCTATGGAGGTTTCTCAGTCTACTAGAAATGGAACTACCATATGATCCAGCAATCCCACTCCTAGGAATCTACCCAAAGGACACAAAAACACTGATCCAAAAGAGGACCTGTACTCCTATGTTTATTGCAGCACTATTTGTAATTGGTTATACCTGGAAATAACCCAAATGCCCAAAAGTAGAGGGCTGGATCAAGCAGATGTGGTACATATACACAATGGAATATTATTCAGCAATCAAAAATGAGAAACTAGGGACATTTATAGAAACATGGATGGAACTAGAAGGAATTATACTCAGTGAAACAAATCAGAAGGCAAGAGAAAAATATCAGATGGCTTCACTATTAGGAGGAATATGAAAGAGCAACAACAACAACAAAAAGAATAAGCTCAAGGAAATGGGCAATTATAACCAGAGCAAACAAAAAACTCAACAAGACCAAAAAGCCAAGATAAACCAAAGGGACCATGATGGGGAGGGGAAGGAGAGGAGGGCAAAGATGGGGATGAGGGCAGAAAGAGCACAAGGGACTGAGGTGATGGTGCCCAGGTGGAATGGTGGTGGGTACTCCCTGGGGAATACAAATGATGTCAAATATAATTTAAAAAATAAATTTAAATGAAAAAAAAAAAGTATGTCCTAGAGATATATAACAATGTGACTAAAGTTAATTATACTCTACTGTGTATTTGGAACTTGATAACAATTCATCACAGAAAAAAATGCAACTATGTATGGTCATGAATGTTAACTAGATTTGTTGTGATGATCACTTTCTACTGTATCAGACATTGAATCATTATTCTGTATTCCTGAAACAAATTTAAAGTTACATTTCAATTTTATCTCAAAAAAACTGTATAAAGAGTAGATCTCACATCAAATATTCATACTATATTAGTATAAAGTTCCACAAAATGAACATTATGTGCACATCAAATATGACAAGGGGTTAATATCCAAGATCTACAAAGAACTCATACAACTCAACAAAATGAAAATAACCCATTCAAATTAATTAAGAGCTAAATGGACATTGCTTCAAAGACAATGTACAGATGGCCTACAGGCACATGAACAAATGTTCAGCATCATTATTAGGGAAATGCAAATCAAAATCACAATGAGTCACTACTTCACTGCCATAAGAATGGTCCATATCAAAAAAACCAGAAACAACAAATGTTGGCAAGAACGTGGAGAAAATGAACTCTGCACTGTTGGTGGGACTGTAGACCTATGTAGATCTCTATAAAAAACAGTATGGAGGTTTATAAAAATGTTAAAAATAGATCTACCATATGATGTAGTAATTCCATTCCTCAGTATTTATCCAGATGATTTAAAAGCACCAACTCAATAGGATATGCACTCCTATAATCATTGCAGGAATTTATGGAAATAATAAGTACCCAAAAATATATCAGTGGGTTAAAATGATAAATTATTACCATATTACATTACTCAGCTATTTTTAAAAAATTTACAAAATTTAAAAGAAAAACTTATTTGCAACAACTTGAGTGGAATGGAAGTGGAAGGAATTATACTAAATAGGGTAAGTCAGAAAGACAAAGTGCTAGATGACTTCAGCCATATGTGAAAAAGAG
This sequence comes from Galemys pyrenaicus, assembly GCA_019455555.1. NCBI lineage: Eukaryota > Metazoa > Chordata > Mammalia > Eulipotyphla > Talpidae > Galemys > Galemys pyrenaicus. The sequence goes on along the minus strand of JAGFMF010011756.1, from coordinate 7,180,748 downwards.
AGAAACAAAACAAAGGAACTGTCACAACTAAACTAAAACAAATCCTACAAATTTGACTTCAGAATAGGGGCTATTCTAGAAGAGTAATAGTACAGGGTGGGGAAAAAAGTAGGGAGGCAAACAGCTACGGTAAAGGACTCGAGTACTTTGTTATGGGTGTAGTGTGATAACATACATCAGAGGAAGTGCAAACCTATTTCCCTAAGTCATCTACAGTTTTAAACCAGTGTTACCTCAATCATAATTAAAAACATATACCCTGTGGGGACCTTACTGGGTTAAAGAATAATGGCTCAGTTTTCCATAATTTTATATATTTTTTAAAGATTTATTTTTATTTATGCATACAAGAACTGGGGTGCAGGCCAGAGATACAGTGGGTGAGAGAATTCACCAGAGACAGTGTAGGGAGCAGAACAGGCATATCTACTGAAATACACTGCTGAGGGGAGCAGCAAGTAAGACAGAAGAGGTCTTCTGAGCCATGTGGGTTAGCTCCCTGGCAGGGATCGAACTCATGCCACAGTGGCTGGCAATAACTTGATAGAGCTGAGACTTTAAACCCTGCACCACCAGGGAGGCCCCAAAATTTTATATTTAGCACAGATATTATTTGCTTAATAATGTTACTTGTAGATCTTAATTTTTGTTTTTAAGTTCAAAGATTTTGTTTCTAAAATATTAATGACAAAAATATACCATGTAATAAAGGTGTTTTCAAATTTCCAAATGTAATTGTTCTTGTAAAGAGATTAAAATTCAACTTTATATTTAAAGAAAAGATTCTGAATAGCAGTCTGGGCTTGTAAGTCATACGCCAAAGAAATCTCCCTTAGTTTTCATCTGTAAAATGGAGATAACAAAACCTGTACTACATGTATAGCATACAAATTAAAAAAGGTAACACACGAAAAATATCAGCAAAGAACCTGAGCTCCATATCATCCATTCGAAATGAAGTTTTTCCAAATTTTACAAACATATAAAAACACAATGTAAGAGCTACCCAAAAAATAATAATTTCTTGGGAGGAGAGGATATTAATTAAAACACACAAAAACTTTGTTGATTATGGGTAAGTTTTAGTCATTGGTATTCTACCTCAATCTTCTTTTCTCACACATAAGGTACTGCACATCTTGTTTAAAGGATTTTTTTTTTCCTATAGCACACTATTGACAAAGTCACTTAAAAAAAAAAAAGTTTCACAAGGCAATTGAACAGGCAAAATTAAATCAAAACAAACCCTAGAAATGTGACTTAGAATTGAAGCTACCAAAAGAGAAAGATGGGGGTGAGGAGTGAAAGGGACAGGGGGCACAATGGACTATGATGGAGGATTATGGGTACCTTGGTGGTGGGTGTAGTATGGTAAGATTCAGGTGAAGTCTGTGAACCCATACCCCCAAAAATCTATACAGTCTTATAGACAAATGTCACCACAATAAAAAAAAATTTAGTGAAAAAATAGAAAATAACTGTTTCAATAAATACCTTGTTTAAAATTGAAAAATCATTTAATATAAGTTTTAAGGGGAGGAAATACCCCAATATGGTGCTCTGGGATTTTTATTATTATTAAGGTAACACTGGTTTACATCACTATTTGTGTTTTAGAAGTAGAGGATTTCCCCTGTCAGAGGTTGTTGCCACAACACACCCACCACTGAAACACCCAAAGTCCACCACAATAGTTCACTGAGCACCCTCCCTACTTTGTTCTCGCCACTTTCCCCCACCTCCAATAGCCCCAGTTCTACAGTCAGTCCTCTATGGTTAGTTCTTAATTTAACTTTATATGACCCTTCAGTTTCTAGAAATTCCACATATAAGTGAACCCATCCAGTATTTGTCTTTCTGCCCTTTTCCTCTGGTGCAAGGCACATCTCTTCCTAGTTGGCAGTTGTTGTTTTGTTATTCCCATTTCTTCAGTGCCAGTCAGGAGCCATGTAGTTTACCACTCCACTGAATGTTGGATCTATGCTCACACACTCCAGTCCCAGAACTTCACACAATGTGACATTTCCGAACCTGAGCTATGTCCGTGGTTTCAAGTCCACAAATAGGAAGGAGGATATCTTTTCCCCTATCCTAGCAGCATGCTGCACAGCCATGCCTGGATGGAATTCCAAATTTTCTAAATCGTTTGTGCTTTTGCACACATAGCAACAGACACACAAGCTTGCATATTCTTAATCTTTAATCTTTTCCTTCTGTATTTACCTGCTTTGGAGGAATTGACCACAAATGTGTCCAAAACTAAATTATATTATCATGTAGTAGATACAGATGGTATTTAGAAATCTTAAGGATTGCTTTGTTTTTTTCCTCAGACATACAAAAGGAGCCAAGATGTGTAACATTACTTTTTTTTCCTGTCTTATTCTCAGCGTAGGAGTTTGAACAGCTGCTATCTCAGCAGATACCTAACCCAGTAACTATTCATTAACATTAAAAGAAAGTCTTCAGGAACCTTCATTTATCAATGATCTGTGCCCCAAGCATTTGTCAAAGAATTTCCACAATAGATCTTATAACAATCATAGTAGAAAAGTGGTTTAAAATTTTAAGGTACATTATACTTTCAGTAATTTGACAAAAAATCCTGGAAATTTAGATAGTAACATCAAAATGCTAGCCACATAGTAAGCCTCACTAAGCAATTACTTGTTGATTGATGATTTACTGTATGGTCATTTGTAAAATTTGAGGCATGGAATAGTTGTGATTTGAATATGTTTTTTTGCCTAATTAGAGGTAGCCCTGTTAATATAAGCCAAACCCTTAAATATTTAAATATACAAAGGTAACATAGCATAATAACCCCATTTTCCATTCTCCATTTAATAATTATCAACATTTTATTTTACCAAACTTATTCCATCTTTCCCTTTCCAACTTTCTTCTTGATGTATTTTGAAGCAAATCCTAGACACCATATTAAATCATAAATACTTCAGTATGTCTCGCTAGTAACATGGTCCGTAGGGTTTACATTTATTTGTGGTAGATCAACAAACAGTGGTCTAAGGGCTCAATCACTTAGCAAAATATTATAATGCCCTTCTTTCCTTTTTCCCCTATGTAGTTCTCTGACTCAAAAGAAATACAAATAAGTTTTATTAAGCCAATAGGATAAAAAATTAAAAAATCATTTTGATAGCAGCTTCAAAATTACTTTATATTTTAATATGTTCCAATTTCTGTATAAACAAGCAGTCCTTCTTCTACCTTTCTCCAAGAAATTCCTGTCCTTGGAAAAAGCCACGATGAAAATTCCATTCTGGCATTCCAATAATTCTGAGGTTCTAAGAAAATGGAGTGTAGTTTTATTTGCTATGGAATTTGTGGTGTTGTTTTATAAAATAAAATTCCTGAGTGCCTCACCTTGTTAAATATTTATTTGGTTTATAATTTAACAAAAGGTTATCTGATATTACTTCATGGATTTATAAGAATTTCAGTTCTATACTAGTTTTAATATGGAATTTTAATTTCACACTCGTTCACTACTGAGGCAAACAATGTATCCACTGAGTGATTACAAAAGTATAGAAACTTAAGCAATTATATAAGTTTGTTAATATTGCAAAATAATATGCGATGTGTTTAATGTACTGATGCTCATTAATGATGCATATTTGTGTGTGCTGGGCAGAATGGCAATAAACAGGATACATTTAATACTGAATTTCTAGCAGTGCTTGCACATCCATGTGTCACCTCCGATCACTAGTTCTCAGATGTGATCCCACAAAATCAGCAAGATCAGCAACACCTGGGAATGTTAAAAATGCAAATTTTCAAGGCCTAACCCCAGACCTACTGAATCAGAAATACTGGCTTAATAGTGTGTGTTTTAACAAGCTCTGTGGGAATTCTGACACAAGCTAAAGTTTGAGAACCACAGGTTCAATTATTTGTGTCTGATTTTTCACAGAATTAAAAAAAAAAATCTGTCCTTTCAGCATACCAAAAGCACAGGATTTCCAGATTTAGCACATGAAAATATAGAGCACCAGTTAAATTTTAATTTCAGATTAAAAAACAAGTTTTTAGTATAATCATGCCCCTGCAGGTATGTCCCCTACAAATAGATCCCACTTAATCCAAGTTATATATAATTATCCTATACAAGCTGACACCAAAATATTGTTACTTATTTGATCTTCAAATTGAACTTTTCATCTTGGGTCCTGAGTTTTCCCAGAAATCTCCAGCCCATACCCAAGGGTTTTCTGATTTGGCTAACACTAGGATACTCCACAGGACAGTGTCGCTCAATCTAGTTTTAGAAATGACTCTAGCACTTTCTCACCACTCTGGAGTCATGTGATGACTGGTCTTAAAGCCACCTTCCCTCTCCTGTTAAGTACATACACTAATTGGAGGTCACTTAATATGGTAAAACATGGCAAAGAGTCACCTACAGTCCCAAATTTTGTGGACACTCTGTAGGCAGACTCTACACTCTATAGATGTCAATTAAAGAAGTACCAACTCTCATCAAGCTAAATTAATGAAATGTGAAAACAATTTTGTTCTCTCTTCAGAGAGCATTGTTGCATGCAAAGTTATGGATTTCTAGTAACTTGATAAAAATGTTTTTATCTCCCTTTGCAGAGCTGCATGTTGATGCTGAGACCTTTCCTATAACTGTCCCTTTTCCAGGGAGAAAATTGAAACCAAGCAATTTTGAAGTTAATTTTTTATGAGGTATTTTTCACTTTTCAACCTCAATCTTCTTCTCTTTAAGAAAATAAAAAGCATACACTTTTAAATACCATTTCAAAATTGTGATTTTGAAATTCTAGCAGTGCTTGTACATCCATATAGGTCACCTCCGATCACTAGTTCTCAGATGTGATCCCACAAAATCAACAAGATCAGCAACACCTGGGAATGTTAAAAATGCAAATACCCCCACCCAATCAAGATATAGAACATTTTCTTCACTCTAGAAAAGATTCTCATGTCCTTTTCAGCCAATCCACTCCAGAGGCAACCACTATTCTAATTTTTACCTCCATAGATTAGTTCTATTTGTTTTATAACTTCATGTAAGTAGAATTGCTTTCACGTGCACATTTTCAAAACATGTTGGTATAAAGCAGAGAATTTATAATGTTACATCTTTCCTCTGAAATTACCTGTATGTCCTAAGATAGTGTCCCACCTGTCAGCCCCAAGAAGATAGGAGGGTATTTGCCCTTTATCCCATCTGAGGGAAACTTATGAACTGAAAGTGACAAGAGGAAGGGACAGGAAAGAAGGACATTAAGTCAGGGATTCCCAGACTGCATCCTGAGATGAGTACCTTAGTCATGGAGATTGTCAAGTCAGAGAACTCAGGAAATGGTGGCTGAGGAACACAAGAGCACTAGGAGCTATGCCAGCTGGAGAACAACTCCCACCCTCAGCAGGTTCCAAAGACCTGGCAGTATGCCGCAGATCTCTGTAGCACCCCAGGACTTTTAGGGTGATGGGAAGGAGCTCCTATTTTCTGTACTTTGGGGGCAAACTAGACTAAAGCAAGGACAGAGAGAGTTAGGCATCCTGTTGCAACTAATGAAAGTATATATTCAATTTAGTTAATATTTTAGTACTTTTCAAAGTACCCACTTGGAAATGCATCTAATTAGAGTATTAAAAATCTACTGCCCAGATGAACATAAAATTTTAAATGCCAGTAGTTTAATATTATCCTCCACGGGGAAAAAAATAATTCTATGATATTCCCTTTTGCTCACATTCCTGGGGGATTGAGATGAAAAGAACCTATAACCCAAACAGACATATTACTAGTAAGGCTAATTTATATGGGTATATACAAATGTTAGCCTTTGAGACAAATTTAGAAAAATGCCAAAACTATGTTTTAAATGTATCCCAAGTCTTTTCACGCTCATCACAAACCTTCACGAGTTGTTCTCAGACTCCCAGAATCTCAAAGCAAACTTACCTGTAGATCCCACAATGAAGATTCCAGATTTGCTCCCTCTGGATGTGTCCATCAAGTCACAAGGGCTTTCAGTTCACAAGAGTCCTATCAGGTCACAAGATCTCTCACCTTCTTCTCTGAAGAGAACCTGGTGACACAAAAACCTTCCTGTTTCTCTGCCTTGAAGCAGGTTCTGACAGAATTTGAGGAGCAAAACAACTTGCTAAGCATCAACACCTGTGAACAGAAGCACGCTGGATCTGAGGACGCAACTGAACTGCCATAAAGACCTACCAATAACAGCAGGGAGATCTGGGGTGAACATTGCTCTTGAGAAGTCCCCCACAAGCCAGATGACTGTATCTCTATATCTGTCTCAGTCACCAGAGGCAGGCAGACATGATGTTGGACAACAGGACTTTGGAGAACAAGGATGCTGGAACAAGCCACCAGGTATAAGCTATCTGCTGACCACATGATCTTCAGCAGGACACCAGAGCCTTCTTTAAAGGGAGCCGTACCTAACACAGCTGTCGTCTCCCAACTCATCAAGAACCACATGAATTTCTCTCATTCTCCCAAGGCATCATGCTCACTTACATCTTGGAGTGGGTCCATGTGCCTGGAACATTTTCCCCACCTGCACCTGGCTGACTCTGCCATTCTTCAAGTGGTGTCTAGAGGGTGGCCTTCCCTCACCCTTTAGAACACTCATCTGCACTTGTAATTTAATGTCTTTCTATCCTGCTTAAACATCCTGTCTTCAGCACTGGGTAGAGTGCCAAGCACTCAGTAAGTAGTCAATGTATATTCGATGAAAGGATTCATTAACTTTCTCTACGTGGTATTTCAGTTTCCCAGAAGCAGACCCAAACCAAGGATAGGAGTCCCAGCATGCGAAATCAAGTGTAGTGGCAGGAAGGCACAGAGCAGGTTCTCTCTTTATGGATCCTGGCAGAGGGGTAAAGGAGAGTCCCCGAACCCTCAGTGGTATTTTCAGGCTTTTAATGATCTTCCTATGCTATTCATAGTCAGGCAAGCCTGCAGGCTGGCAAAGCAGGGGGCCAGGGGTCCTGGAGTCTGATAGGCCTCTGTAGCAGCAGGTAAGGGCGGCACAGGAGCAAGGTTCAGGATGGTTCTGGGCAGACAGATCAAGGAAGGAAGTCTTGGAGCCCTCGGTGGCTTTTTATGCTTTTATTACTGTCTACGTCAGGCCTACCAGCCCCCGGCGCATCTCACCCTCTTGGCTGCTTTGCTGCTGCTGCTCCTGTTGGTCAGTACTGTCCTGTTGGTTCTGGCATCCTCATGACGCCATCCATTTAAGCCCGTGTCAAACTCAGGTGCGCTCATTTGCGCATGCCCACCTAGGAATGCTCGCAACTCCGCAGGTGTCCATCATCAAAGTGGTGGGAGGGTGGAAAGACCTGATTTCTCTAGCCCTTCAGCCTCCCAGCTCCCAGCAAATCTTTACTCTCTGGGCTCTTTGGCGTCATCTTATGGTCTATTCTTCTGGTAGTTGTTCTGCCACTCCCTGATGCGCTCTACTGCATAGTCCTCAGCTGCACCTTATAAGCTCAGCCTTCAGACTCAGGTGTGCCCACTTATGCACACCCACACCACACTCCAGGTGTCCACCATCAGGCACATGCACCCTGAGCCCATGCTCTCAAGTGCCTCCTGCGTTCAAGGCTGCAGGTGACAGTCAGTGGCCAATGGCACAAAAGCCTGAGCAATCTTCATTTACCCTACAGTAGGGAAGTGAGACAAATTTTTCATGCTCATCACAAATCTTCACTATTTGTCCTCACTGTTGGCAACCAGTCTAGTCCTGCTGGGGAAGCCTGACAGCCAGCATCAGACATGTGTCTTGACATAGCCTTCCAAAAGTGAGGGACCACATGTTGTATGTTTTCACTTGTAAGAAATATCCAAAATAGTACAGAAAGTAGATTAGTGGTTTCTAGAGATTGAAGTGGGGAGGAATGGGAGTAACTACTAATAGATATGGGGTTTCTTTGGGGAAAGGAAAAGAATATTCTGGAAGTAGTGGTGACAATTATTGCAAATACACTAAAAAATACTGAATTGTATACTCTAATCTGAATTTTATGTTATGTGAATTACATTGCAATAAAATAAATTACAATAAAGAAGTAGAAAGGTTGGAATATTTATACACTAGCTCCACTCAGTATTAAGGGCTGCTGAGGGAAGGGATGTTCATTTCCATACATTTCCAGCTTGTCTGAGCATAGGCAGAAGAGACACCAAGTCCACAGCAACCTTGCAGGAGAGAGATACAGACACCAGCAATTTGCAGCTTTGAGGCATGATGAACTGAAATGGGAGGGTGAGGGGGTGTGGGTTGGGCATAAATAGGATCTGCTACACTTGGTGAGAGTTGGACCCAGTAAAACTGCTGGCATATTCAAAAAGGAGGGCTCTGTGGAGAAGAAGATTTCAGCTCCAAGAACTTATTTTCTAAACTTACTCTAAAACATAGCAAATGTGAATGACATGTTTAAAGAGTTCAGTTATCTCAGCTGTAATGATAAGTGAAGTAAAGTTGTAAAAGGAGGGGAAAAAAACCTCTTTCAAAGTAAAGTAAAATTGTGAATAATGACCACACACACACACACACATGCCATCTATATTCTTTCAGAATTTGTGAGTATTCTTTTATAAGGCAAAAGGGACTTTGCAGATATGATTAGGTTAAGGGCTTTTAAATGGGCCATGTAGCTCCCATTATCCAGGTGGGTCAAATATAATAACACAGTTATTATAAGAGGAAAATCAGAGTCAGAACAAGGGATGTACAACTGAAACAGAGATCAGAGAGACACATTTTGAAGATGGATAGAGAAGCCACCAACAAAGGAAGATAGTCACCACTAGAAGGGAAAAAGGAGGAAACACATTCTTCTCCCTGAGTTTCCAGAATGAAGCGCTGTTGCCAACAACTTGACATTAGCCCAATGAAAACGATTGCAGACTTATGACCTCCACAGCTCTAGGGAATTCACATTTTAAGCTCCTAAATTTGTTACAACGGTAACAGGAAACTAACACAGGGACAATGTGAGAGCACTTTCCCAGAATGGGTTTAAAAAATAATCACCACTTCTGCTCCAGCATACACTGCAAAATTTAGAAGTCTTAAAATCATTTGCAAAGAAAATGGAACATTTTACATCTTGGCTTTCTGTTTGATATCATCTATTTTTTTAATTTCAAAATGCCATAGTTACCAAACTTATCTTTTTATAATTTCTTTTAAAAATAATTAGACAAATACTATTTGAAATAGTCTTTTGTGGGTTTTTCCATTTTCTTAAATTGTTACAATTTACCTTTCAGACTTTGGATTTATAAATTATATCATGCCAAATAAAAAATTCTTACTAGAATATTGACATGAAAAAAACAAGGAGAAATTCCAAGAAAATTATATATTTGCAACTCTAAAAATTACTTTTAAATTCTGTAAACTAACTAGAAATATCCCTACTGCCTATCAGCAAATATCTGAGCATGTTTGATGTGGGCTGAAGGAAGAAGGCTGCCATGCATGAAGGTAAGTTCTGAAGGTCAGAAGGAAACATAGGTATGATAACACAGAGAAGTCTTAGGAAAATAGCAAAGTTTAGAAGACATAAAAGAAGTGAGGTGTTCCAGGGACAGCTGGTAAATGGCCCACATAATTTACCTATGTTTCCAGTCTATATTATCACCAGATAATAGGAAATAAAATTTGATCATGCCATTCTTCTTATAATACTCAATTTGTTAAATTAAAATTTTTAAAAATGTTACTTATGAATCTCAATGACTTAAAAGCCCTTGATGATGGACTGCTGCTGCTTGTTCAGTCTTATCACCACCATCCCCATCAAGACTCTCCACCGTTCCTGGAACACTCAGTGTCTTGTCATGCTTCGGGGCCTTTGCACATGCTGTTCCCATTAACTGGAATGAGTCCTTCTTATCCTCATTAAATAGATGTTCATTTCAGTCTAAATTCAGCATCCTTTCTGAATGTAGGGTCAGAGAAAAGTTTTCAGGCTTTTTCACCCTCCTGCCACTGGTGTGATGATGGACACCTGAGTGGGCATGCATGAATGGGTGCATCTGGGTTTAGATACAGGCATATAAGGACAGTGTCACGAGGACACCAGCAGAAGAACAAGAGAAGCAGAAGCGGCCGAGAGAGTGAGATGCACCAGCCTCCTTGCCCATCCACCTCTACCCCGCACCCCTGCCCGCCGTGTACCTGGTCGCCTCTGATAATAAAAGCATAAAAAAGCCACTGAGGGCTCCAAGACTCCTCCTTGATCCATCTGCTCAGAATCATCAAAAACTTGTTCTGTGTCCTTCCTGCCCACACTGAAGTTTCTGCTAGAAGAAGTAATCTCCCATGGGCCCTATGCATTCATCTTTGCATATTCTTGCCAGAGATGCCAAAACAAAAAGCTCTGGCCACATTTACCCTAGCCATTCATCAGCTTTATGCTTGCAGAGAACAATCTTGAAGACTGGAGTAGCATTTTGCTTGCTTCTCACTGTAAAAGTGGTTAAGTTCCTTAAGTTCAGTGTTTCTCCTGTGAACAACGCGTGGCATGGATAAGCATTCATTTGTGCCCACCTGTGTGCCCTGAGGGACCTAATGAATATGGAGACATCTTGCTGACATTATACTAGTGCTGCTTACTGTGCTATTGGTAATAAAGTCATTTGTCTTCTGCCAGAATCCATGAAAAGGATAGCTTGCAAGTAGGGTAAAACCCACAATTCACAGATATGTCCCCATGATATGATATGTCCCCATCTCTCCAGACAGGGTTTGTTGCATCTGATATCTATAATCCCACAATATTTGCTCAGATAAACTGTTATGCTATTATACAAGGACATAGGTCATAGCACATAGACATTCAGAAAAGCATTCATCAAATAATAAAAGAAAATACTTCCAGTTCAATAAAGGCATCTCTTCTGATAACTGCTTCATTTTCTCCTAACTACAAAACTGAGCCCATTTAAATAGAACAGACAAAATGATACTGCTCTTTCACTGTCAGAGGACAGAGATCCTAAAGTGACCAACGCTCTGAAAACCTTGGGAAAATCTAAGGGTAACACTATTAGGCTTTCAGGGTTTTTTTTTTTTTTTTTCAGGCCAATTAGATATATTCAGCATGATCCTATTAACAATTCCTAGTCTCTAAAAATTATCCATTTTTAAAGTATTCTTTCTTTAGTCCAGAGTATACATTTTCAGTCCTTAAGGATTTAAGGTTAAGTTCACAATTCTAGATTTTGAATAAGATATTTTTCCTGAATGTTTAAGCTGGGGGAATAAAGCTCTCATTAATTATTGAATTTTTCTGGTGATTTTATCATATTTTTGCAGCCAGGAGGCATGGCAGCATATTAATAAGCTGAAAAAAAATGAATAAATAGAACCTTACTTGTTCATGAGATCATGGAAAGAAATTGAGAAAATGCAAAGTAGCAAACAGAGCAGTTGTTAGAAAGTCCCAGAAATTGAGGATATCATGAAGTAACAGATATCTTTCTAGCCAACAGCAACAGTTTGGCTTACAAGAAGGAAACCAGAATTACCTCATTAATGAGCTACCCATGAAACACATACTTCCTCTTATCAAGTGGTAGGGGAAAAAGTAATAGCTTACTTCACTCTGTTTAGAACTAATCAAGCATTTGTATTTAAATTAAGACTTGAACCCAAAGGCTTGCATATTTGAAATTAGATTTACATTGACAAAATGTACATCTGATTTTTCAGGTAGCATCTAGACAAGCACTAACTTCCTGCTAGCGAAAGGACCCTTGTTAAACAGAGGAGGCCAATCCAGTCCCTCCAACCCTGCTAGCACCGTCAACTGTGAGACAACACCAAGGTTACACTAACATAGGTTTATGCTTCTAGTGGCAACTTTCACCTCACACCCTGACTCCAGGGTATGGAAACCAGCCAGATGCTTTGCCACAATGCTCCAGTATTTGGATTCACTTGAGAGAATATTGCACATTTTATTCAATCTTAATCTGTTTTTCTTAATTTTTTATGCTACATTTGAAAGTGAGAAAGTAACCCCGAGGAAACACCAGTAATCAAAGCAACATGTCTTTGGAGAGATGGATATTCTCAAAATCTTGTCAGCTGTGCTAGACTGATTGTACTTCAAATCATTCTGAAAGCTTGATCTGCACCTTGGAACATAAGAGGAGGGAAGAAAATCCCCCTGAGATTTATTCAGGGGTTCAATGCTGCTTCTAATGCTGACACAGAGGCATGGGAAATGCAGAAATAACCAAGGCTAGGTCTCTACTTTGGCCATTACCAGTGGCTCCCACCTGCCCTTTTTATTGCAAAGCTGGAATGGCATGGTATCTTCTACTTAGAAGTTTCATGTGCCAATTATAATTCTCACTCCACCAACACCTTTGTGAAAGCTCTGGGGCCAGGAAATGAAATTATATTGAGTCATTAACCTTTAATAATTGGTTCATTTAGAAAGCTCTGGATTCAGCAATGGATGAAAAGGGGCAAATACTATTGAAAACAAAAACTCAGGAACAAGGAAGAAAATTTTCCAATTTTAACACTCTTGTGTTCACCTTCCCTGTTCTATCAGGCAGGGTCCTTAGTCTCAGACTTCAAACTCCTTTCACCCTACAGGTTCCTATTATCAGCTCCTGCAGGGAAAATAGATGTTTCCAAACCATCAAGGATGTGTATTTTGATGCATTCGTGCTGCAACCTGATATGGCGCAGTGAATGCCAATGAACTTATTCCCTGGGTGCCATTGCAGTACCTGGATCATAAGATGAATACCTCTGACAGACATGACATCACAGGCACCTCAAGGAAATCTGAGGTTCCTGACTCTTGTTTAGCATCATTTAAAAAGCCTATGTTACCCTCTCACTCATGTCTGTGCTTGTGTCTACTAAATTATAGGTTTAGGTTATTCTGAGGTTTCGTTTCTTTCTTTTAAAATTGAGGAAATAATTAAGAAGTGAAAGTTGTTTTTAACTTCCTCATTTGTAGTAAGAGAAACATTAGGGTTCAAAAATTGCCTAGTATAGTGGCAAGTGTGCACAGGGCAGGTTCACTGTCGATTCAGGTAGATGGAAAGGAGAATCCTGGAGCCCTCAGTAGATTTTTGCAGGCCTTTAATGCTCTCTTGAACCAGGCACACCAGGCAGGGATGTTGGCCTGCAAGGAGGTGGGCATGGGCTAGCCAGGGGATCTGAGGAGCCAGAAGGTTGGCAAGGCTCCCAGCCCCTAGCAAATCTTTGCACTCTTTCTCAGGCCTCTCTCTAGCATTCTCAGTCTCCTGTCCTTTTGGTCCTTCTCCCATGCTTCTTCCCCTGGCTTTATCACGTTCCTCTAGACACAAGCAGTCCACACTTACGTATGCCGTGCTCTCTGGGCCCAGCTGTCCATGGTCATGGGTGAGAGTGCCCCACTCCCATGCTTCTTGGCATCTGTGCACAACCCAGGAGGAATTGCAACACTACAGGTGGCAGTCATAGAGGTCAGTGGCCAGAGGATGGAAAAAAACCTGATAACTTCATTTACACCTACTTACTGCTCTGCCTACTACAGGCTCACATTTTTCTGTGTTCTGTACAGGGGTGTATGGTAAGTGAAGATTGGTCACTTTTGTACCGCTAGCCTCTGTGATTATCACCTGTGGCCTTGCAGGAGGGGCTTGGACGATGGGCTCGAGGCACACATGCCTGATGGTGGACATCTGGAGCATGGGTGTATGTGTAAATGGGCACACGGGAGTCTGAAGGCTGAGGTTATAAGGGAGGCATCACACAGAGTTGGGTGGGGCCAGAAGGTGGCAGAGAACAGCTCCAAGTAGAGAACATGAGAGAAAGCCAGAGAGAGCCCAAAGAGAGTAAAAATTTGCAACTGGGAGGCCTATCAGCTTCCCAGCGCCAACAGCCTCCCTACCTTGCTATCCTGCAGGCTTACCCCACAAAATATGGTGTAGAACGAGCATCAAGTTCTGAAAAAAAAAAAAAAAAAAAAAAACACCAGGACTCTCCTTTACTTGCCCTGAGCCTGTACCTGCATATATGCCTCCCCCATTTCACCTACCCCCATTCTGGGAAAATAAGGGCCACAGAAATGAATTCACATTCCTGTTTCTCAGGAGTAGACTTACTAGAATCCCTACACAGATGAGAAGTTTAGAGTCACTCCCACTTCCCAGGAAGTATAGGCCCCAGAATAGTCCTTCTTAATTAAGGCTTCTAAGCATTGGGAACATTTTTATATTAATGAATTTCAAAAAATTGTAGGTAAATCAATTTTTAAAAGACAAAATTTCATTTAAAGAGAGTTATATATGAAACACTAGAAGTATAAAAGTCAAAAACACTGACTTGTTACACTGGGCAATATTCACTTTCCCTACTATAGGGTCTGAGGAAACTATCAGGCTTTTCTGCCCTTTCTGCCATTGGTGCAATGATGGACACCTGCGGTGCTGCACTCATGCCTAGGTGGGCATGCGCAAGTGGGCACACCTGGGTTTGGACACGGGCATATAAGGGCAGCATCATGAGGCTGCCAGAGAGCAAAACGAAAGCAGCAGCAGCGGGAGAGCAGGGCACCAGCAGTAGAAGCAGAGAGAAGAAGCAGCAAAGCAGCCTAGAGGGTGAGATGAGCCAGGGGCTGGGAAGCCTGCCAGCCCCCTCTCCCTCCCCTCCCTCTCCCCTCCCCTTGGCATCCCTTCCTGCCTTGTACCTGGTCGCCTCTGAGAATGGTGTCATCTCTGTAAATAAAAGCCACCGAGGGCTCCAGAACTCTTCCTTTACCCTGCCTAGAATCATCCAGAACTTGCTCTGTGCCCCCTTCCTGGCACTACACCTAGGTACTAGAATGATAAAAATATTCTAAAAGACACCACCAATCTTGGCTGATTTATAACTACTACTTAAAACTCAATTGTCCTGAGCCACTTTTCTTATGTAATCCCAAAGAGCTTTTATTCCTAACTATCCTATTTCTATTTCTATCCTATTTCTATTAATGATACCTATATTCTTGTATTCACCCAGGCATAAAATGTCACATCATCTTTGACTCCTCTTCATCTCATTTCTCCACTCAATCAACAGCTTAATCCCATATTTCCTTAGTAGAGTGGCTCCTAATCTCCCTTTCCACTAAAACCCTATTTCTGATTCTACTTCTGGCTTTAAATAGTCTCCCAACTCTGTTTCTCCTCTATCTCACCCATTCTGCACATGGAAAGTTGATTAATTTCATGACTTTGATTATAAGATTCACTTGTTTAAAAGTCTCTTAAGACTACTGCCTACAGAGATACTTCCTATCTGGTAAGACACAGCACTTCATTCCTTTACCTGTTTTCCTTGCAAATGTTCTACCACCTTTTGATCAATAGGTAAAAATTGTTTTTTTGCTAGCATTCAAAACTTTCATAGCAATTTCTGTCAAATAAAATATGGACATGAGCAACTCATGGGCTGTTTAAATAGTATACAACTTGTTACAAGAGGGAAGAGATTTAGAATTACATCAAGTCTATGTCAAGGAAACCATATTGTACTTACTGGAACTTGTGAGAACACCACCTCTGAGTATTCAAGAGTGCACTGTCTGGGAGTAAATAGCTCTATTCCAAAAACAATCCTGCTGAAGTTCAACCAAACAAATAGTGCAATTATGATGGATGCTTTTACAGATACTCTAAGACCGTGACTATACTATTGCTTGTGCTATTGCTACTGTTGGCTTATTTAGTGCTTCCAGACCTTTCATTCTTTCTATTATTCTGTGAAAAATTCTACCATTTGAAAGTGTGCCACAAACTCAAAAGACTGAAAAGTACTGACTGATAAGATTTAAATCCAAATTCCTTACCACAACCTATGAGGCCCTTACCATTTTGTCCCCAACCTCCCTTTTACTTACATACCTTGAATCACACCTTGCTTTTTGACTGCCAGCTCTTTCATGTCTCTGAAACTTCATATACAGAAGAAAAAGTGTTTTGTTCTTATTTTTTTCTGCAGTCATTTATCATGACCCACTTGTCATGACTCTGGTGTCTTCTGACTCTGTTAGTAAGAGGTGATTGTTCCCATAGTGCTTTGTGCATCTCTAATTAACATGCACCCTC
Source organism: Galemys pyrenaicus (assembly GCA_019455555.1). NCBI lineage: Eukaryota > Metazoa > Chordata > Mammalia > Eulipotyphla > Talpidae > Galemys > Galemys pyrenaicus. Next base: position 7,164,610 of record JAGFMF010011756.1, on the reverse strand, counting down.
ACAGTTTGTGATCATTGCATTGTGCCTATCTCAAAGACATCAAGGATTGTGTCTGAGTTTCCAAAGGTGCAAGATTCACTTCATCCTTTGAATTCCCCAACTCTTGAAATATACATGCTGTCAGTAAATGTGTGTAGAATTGTTTATTTTTCCTGAGGTGCAAGCTGTTTATGACCTAATGCTAATTAATATTTCAAAAACTATCTCCCACAACTCTGCTATTGTACTTTATACTGAAACCAAACTAGAGTGCTCTATTGGGCAAAGGATTCTCATTTCAGGGACACTCATCCTCTCTCCATTATAGTCACCTACAAAAATTCTACCTATTCCTTATAAACTAGCTCAAATCCATGTTCTCCCAAAAGGTCAACCCCAATGCCTAAACAAAGCATGTTTCCTGAACTTTTTCATTTGGAGTTATATATTTCTCACAAAATTTAACACAAACTGCTCTGGATTAAAGTTACTTGAGTATATTTTACCTCCCTTACTAGGTTATATATAAGCTCCTTAAATAAGAATGATGACTTATTAATTTGTGTTTTCTCATTAATACTGACACAATATATTCCATACAGAAGGTATAATTTTTCAAGTGAATAAAATGATACAAATATGTTCTATTTTCATATGCTATCACAAAATTCAACTGTAATGTATGTACTAGGAACCATTTCAACATTTTCCTGGTACATTATGCAATTGTTATTATGTGTTGCAAATTCTTGTATCATAGTCTCAACAGTATTACAGATCTGTTTGCTTAATGAGATAAATGTTTAAGACACTACTCAGGATGGAGGTGTTAACTAACTTTATCAGGGCTAGTTAAACATCATTTCACAATCTATACATGTATCAAGTCATTGCCTGTCCACCTTAAACTTAGGTATATTATATATTAATAATAGCTCAGTAAAGCAGAGGGGGAAAACTGCAACAGATGTTCTCCTCTTATTCTGGAATTTGAAAATTCTAATTTATAAAACAGATACAATAATGATAAGTACTAATACAAGTGAATTAATGTTTTTTCCTCCTCCAGGCAAAGACAGCTTCTCTCTCTTCTTTGCTTCAGTTCACATATCTATTATAGCAATTGCTTGAATTGCTTTGCAATTATATACTTTCACATTTATCATCCCTGCTAGATTTTGAGCTTGCCATGGCTAAGTATCATATCTTACCCATCTCTTATTGATCAATCCCAAATTATGTATAAATATTGTGTAAATATATGCTCAATATTTTATATATACATAAATGTATATAACTATTTTGCCTAACAATGATCTCCATTCAATGTTATGAAGGAAAGAATGGACATTTTAAATATCCAATACCTTTTATCACTAACAATTTTTCAGTTCTAATAAAAGGAGGAAAACATTAAAGCAAAGATATTAACACCCACCACCCCAAAAATAGTAATTGAAGATGAAAACCAAACACTTATGGAAGTAATAATGAAAGCCAATAGTCAAATATGATTCAGTTTTCACAGAATCTAGTCTGATATTATTGGTCCATTGCTTGATGTTACTTAGCCACTGGGAAAATATTGATATTTCCCTGCAATTTAGAGTAGTGTCCCTTATTATATAAGAATCCTCCAGATGCAAATACTTGTCCCAATTTGTATTTACTGTAGTATTATTTAAATATGCTAAAAGTTAAAAAAATCCTGTTTACAGCCACACAAAATTTTAAATCCAAAATAAATTTATGAAGTAAATTCAAACATAACTAGAAAAATTACTAAAACACAAGTTAGCAACATTAATGTGATAGATTATGCCTTTTTGTTGACCCCAAACTGCCATTTGCAACAAGACTTGCTGACCAGATCTCAAAAGGACTCTCTTGGATCCCTCACACCCGTATTATCTAATGTGTCCTAGCCTCAGAGATCTACACCATTCTCCCACTCTTTTTATCAAATGGCATTCTTCTAACAAGCACAGCACAACGTTATTTAGCTTTTGTTGGCACAAATATATCATTTATTAAAGTTAACCACTACTCTTTCATCATTAGTGCATCAGAATTTAAGTAACCAGGCACAATTTTACACTTATCCAACAGTGAATATAAAAGCACTCATCATCATGAAATTTAGACATGTTCAGTTATAAAGTGCTAATCCTGGTGATTCATACTATGCTTGTATTTACATGTAAGAGAATTTACTACCAAATAGAAACCATCTAATTTGACAGCACACACACACTTTTCTTCAAGAAGGTGGAGTGTAAAAGCTCATTTTTAACAAACACTGTCCCAGGAAATCAATTCATCACACCGTGGGTTTCTGTTTGAATGCGACTCAGAATAGCATTGACAGTTCTGTGTAAGGGAACACTCTTAAAGCCTGTTATAAGAGCCTGTTTCTTCCATTTTCTGTAATTTCTCTCTCTTCTCTCCCTCTACTGCTTAACTCATCTTTCCTACTTTCTTTACCCACTTGTTATCTTTTTTTTCTCTCTTTCACCTTTTCTATGTTACCTGCCCCCTCCATTCCATTCCCTTAACTGGATGTAATGTGAAATTGAAATGTACTTGCCAGTTATTTTAGATGTGCCTATTATCTAGGATTGTTTTGGATGGATTAGTAGCCACAGACAGGCAAAAAAGAAAGATGTTTTCCCATCCCCGGTGATATGATGAATGTATGGTATCTAACATCAAAGTTGTGCCCTGTCTCAGTTTTCCAGTTTCAAATAGTGCTTCTCTGAGAAGACTAACTTATTTTAATTGTATGCAAAATTCTGTCTTTTACATTCAGCAGAGTTTAGTGGAGATGGCTAAAGTCTCCATTCACAATGTTATTGAAGTTCTTTAAATTTATATCCAGGACTGACTACTTCTACTAACTGCAGTCCTGCCTCCATAGTCGGTAGATGATACAGTCTCTACAGGTCATCTGAGACCCCATAAGCAGACCAAAACACACACACACACACACAAAACTCCTCTAGATAAAGTCTGCAAATTCCCAGACATCCCTTCTTTCTCCACCTTTCTACAAATCACAAAGAAATGAAACAAGAGGCCATTGTGTCCTAGCTCCAAACTCTGAGGAAATGCTATCTGCCTGTGCTAATAGCAGGCAGCACATTAAAAAAACAATGTAGGTACAATGAAATTGGGTTGATTATCCTGTGACTCAGAAACTCTAGAGGTGATTTCTAAATTATTTTGATCACAGGCCTCATCGTCAGAATAAAAATACAGGCTCCTAAGCAGATCTCCTTGTAGGATGACACTGGTAGTTCTGTTTGTTTTATTTCATTTTTAATAACACTTAGATCAAATGTTTCCTCTTTATAAAGCTCTCCTTGATCTCTCTTTTCAAAATTCATTGCTCTCTTCTCTTTCTTTCCATAAATGTACCTCTATTGAATACTTTTTTCACATTTCATATTGTGATTTCACTGTTTAAAAATTAGTATATAACCAGCCTCTTAAAAGCAGCAGTTAACTTTAATCATATTTGTATCCCTCAAGTTCTGTGTGAATGCCAAAAATAACAGATAATGTATGTATGTTTCTTGATCGGACTGAAAAACCTGCTAAGCTGTTATTTTGGTCATTAACAATTACAAGAGTTGGGAGTGTATGTCAAATCATTTTTAAAACAAACTGCCTATAGAAGATGAGCTATTGGACATTTGTGAGGCAATGCTCTGTCACTTTTTTATATTTCTTTGTGCATTTTTACCGCCTAATGTTTAAGGACATCTCTGGGAACATTGTATTCACAATATTTGTGAAAGCATTTTGGAAACTGAACATGTTATTAAAATGCTGGTGGTTATTGCTAAGCTCTGAGATGAACAAAGTACAGTGTTTCTGTGGTCAGGTAGTTTAAAGTATTTTTTGTTCAATGAGATTATTTAAAACTAAGATGTATAATAAAATTCATGGCTACAATTACTTTTATATCACACTAAAATCAAAATTTATCATTAGGATCATATGAGCTGAAATACACCTTATCTCTACCAATGGCACATCAAAAAAAGAAAGAAAGGAAAGCTATCTTCAAAGAATTTGATATAACCTGTGTATACGAACTATAATATAGCAATAGCTGTGTTGTAAAAAACTGTTTCACACAGAGACAGGTACCAAGGACACGTATTTGCCAACAGCTTGGCTTAATGGGGTAGAAGAAGAGAGTCTCTATAGTTACTGCATCTGAAAATATTAAAACCATAGCTTTAAGAATAGCATTTTAGTCATACTTTCTTTTCACATCATTAGTAAGGTATGCATTATCTGTATCATTTATTTAAAATTATCATGGACACAGATCATTGGACGATCCAGAAACTCCAAGTTCTTTTATACAACAGTGACAGAAAATGATCTCAAAAAGACAGTAATGAACAGGAAAAAAAAATAACCTTCCATTTTTGCAAGTATACAAGTCAAAATCCTGATTACATTTGCAGTGAGCTACTGTTGTAACATGATAGGAAATTAAAAATTCAAAGAATTGGGCCTCCCTGGTAGTGCAAGGGGTTAACTCTCATACTATGAAGGTATTGGCAGCCACTCCAGCATGAGTTCAATCCCTGACCAAGGAGGTGACCCCACATGGCGCAGCAGACCTCTCCTGTCTCACCAGCTGCTCCCCTTAGCAGTTTGTTTCAGTCAATCTGCTTGTTATGCTACCCACTCTCTCTCTGATGAATACTCTCATCCCCCTGCACCCCAACTCTTTATATACATAAATAAATAAAATAATTTTTTTAAAAATCAAAGAATTCCTTTGAAATTACAAAGGTTGTTCACAAAGACCAAGATTGCAGGGAACCCACACTGTGCTAGTCAGTAAATAATAAATGCTAGCCATTGACATTTGGTCAGGTGAACTACTGTTACCAGATAGCTCATATTCATATTCGAGGGATTTAAAACTTTACTCAATGGTGAGACTCTTGAATAAAAGGAACTAGTGTAAGTCTAGAATTTGCTATGTGTCAGAACAAAAGTCAAGGATCAATGACTCATAGAAGACATCAGGTGCTCAGATATATTCCACTAAGTCTTAGTTTCCTAGTCTTCAAAAATTTTTTTAATTGGAACCTGTAAATGGCATGATAATAGATATTTTCTAATCCTTGTTGAAAAAAATGTATTTCTTGGTAAATGAAAATGCAACATTATTGTACTTAAATATTTTCCCTGTCAGGCCATGAACTCACGACTATGACTTGTGAACTTTTTTTGCTGTTTTCATTACTCAAGTGGAAATATTAGAAATTATAGATACAAAAAAAAGAGAAAATTATACTGTCACTACCCAGAGATAAATATTATAAACATTTTTGCTCATGTCTTTTCAGACATTTTTAATAATTTTTATTGAAATAATATTGCATTAGTATAAAAGGTTCAGATGTACATCATTATAAATCAACATCTTTAAAATTGAAAGCTTATATATTCACTATTTTCCCCAATTAATATATTGTGGACATATTTCCATGTCAACATATAGATATGCCACCTTTTCTTCTATTTCATTTCATTTTTTATAATTGTATCTTTTATTGTTGGAACATTGGTTTGCAACACTCTATATGATGTAGGAATATAGATTCAAAACTCTTCAGATATATGTTAACACAGACAAATCACCCTTTTTTTAAGATTTATTTATTTATGAATACAAGAACTGAGGTACAGGCCAGAGGGATGAGGGATGAGAGAATTCACCAGAGACAGAGCAGGGAACAGAACAGGCAGATTGACTGAAATACACTGCTGGGGGAGCAGTGGGCGAGACAGGAGAGGTCTGCCCTGCCACGTAGGTCACCTGGCCAGGGATTGAACTCGTGCTGCAGTGGCTGCAGATAGCTTCAGAGTGCTGTGTCTTAACCCCTTGCACCACCAGGGATGCCCAAATCACCAGTTTTAATAGCTTCATAGTATTTCATTGTAAGTATAAGCCATAATTTATTTAACCAATTCTGCATCTATAGATATTTTGGTTAGTTATTATAAAATATTGTGATATACAATCTATTCTCTGTCCTGCACCCATAATAATTTTTTTAAAACAAATTATATAATTTACTACCCTATTGACTACTTCATTTAATTCTTAAGTAAAGGACCCCAACTCCTCCCTTGTCCTACAAAACCCTACGTAAGCGGGATTTGACGCTACATCAAGAAATTTTCTTCTTCTGAATTGCTCTAGCCCCATTTAACTGTCTCTGTGATTAAACAAGCCAATAATGTTTCTGCCTCAGGAACTGTGTGCCTCAGGAATTTGGGGTTCTCTTCAGCTCTTTATACACTTTAGCAAGCTCCTCAGCATAGAGGTGTCTGCACTGAATGAGGCCTTCCCTGACTACAATCCTGCCATCTTTATTCAGTTAATTCATTTGCAGCAATCTGAAAATATCATACTTCTTTATTTTTTGTATATTTTCCATCATTCCCTCTAGGCTACATGTAAGTTCTTAGCCCAGTACCAGGCACATGGAAGTCCCTCAATAAGTGTTTTGTGAATTAGTTAATTCAGGACAGACAATGAAAAAATTTTGTCCTTTTAATTTTAGTTGTTTCTTCAGAGGTAGCATTTTAACACTGTCCTAGGAGTAAACCAGTTGCTTTTAATCCTGAGGAAATTAAATGTCAACAGGGAATCCTCTATTTCCCCTCTTACCCTTCACCACTTTTTGTCATTAACATATCCTGCCGGTAATCAGAAATTTTCTTTTGTGGCATTTGCCAGAAAATGATGTTAATTATTCACATCATTATTTGTTTAAAACATTTCTCATCTATAAAACTGAAATCCATGAACACCAGCACTGTGTCTAATTCTCTGTTGGATTCCCAGCTATAGCAATAATACCTGGCACAAAATAAGCTGAAGAAAAAAATGTGTTGAATAAGAAAAATATTAGTATTCTGTGGGCTAAAAACATTAGAGTTTAAAAACACAGATCATTTATACAAGTTTGAAATTTTTATTATCTTAACAGCTGGCACCAGAATTCTTCTTAGGAAGGGACGGGTGCGCTTTCAAGGATTGTGGGAAGGCACAGAGGCAACAAAAAAATGGCTGACTGGTTCTGCATGACAAAACGAAAGGAATTTGCTTTGCCTCAGAGAGGAAGGAGGAGCCAAACTGATGGATAATGAAACTGGGGCACCAGGTGAAGGAGAGAGAGGAATGAAAGTTATCTTGGCACTCTTTGTGTCCATCTCTCCTTTAATTCCTTAGTGAAATTTGCACTTACCATGTATATCACCTCATGGGATTGGGGAGTGTGTGTGTGTGTGTGTGTGTGTGTGTGTGTGTAACTGAGAGTCAGAGTATGACATCTGAGTCAATGCATTGCTGAACTAGAGCAAAAAATGTAAGACACTAAAACAATCCATAACTGGAGAAACAAAATTTAGAGCCAGAATTAATTCTGACATTGTAAACTGCCTAAGAATTTATTTTAAAAAAATCAATCATTAGTCCTGGATTTGGGAAATTGATTTCATTTTCTCTAGACCTCAAGAGACAGAGAGGCCTCAGTTCACACCTGGAATAAAAGGAGTGACTTCTCTTATTTGTTACCTATCTCAGCCTGAATTGCTGTTTATACTTCCACCAGATTGGAATTTGGGGTTTCTAAAAGTATAATAAACAAATGGGGAAAGAAAAAGAGGGAAAGGTGAAATGAGAAAACTTTCTCCCTTATCACCAAATAATATGAACTTTATCAAAATGTCTCTTTTTAGCTACCTTTTAAGAGATAATATAGTAATTTAGCAATTTGAAGCCTTTGGGGGAAAGACTATAAATAAACAACATATCCTTGCAGTTATAATTGAATTACTCAAAGTAAACTCCAAATGTTTTTTTCTTGATTTTGGATGATTACTCTAGCAGACTTTGCCATTTTGAATTTTCTTCCAGAGTACAAATTGCCATACTGCTTTCTACTCCCTACCTGGAGAATAGTCTATTAGGACAATCCTGTAAAAATCTTTGATGATGACTCATAAGTGACCTGCCAAGAGAAAAATATCTGCTATCAAGGGTACTATTCTTTACATTTGTGTAATCCGGGAACACTGCAGGAGGATGAAAATAGTTGCCCAGTCAGATACAAATTGTCAGAATATATGTACAAACAAGTTCTTTTTTTTTTTTCCACAGAACTCAGCAGGTGAAGCATGATTAATACAAGGTTGTATTACAAGCATGAACATACCCAGATTTCACTTCTGCCAGTGACTCCTGTTTTCTTTGGACCAATTCTGATTCTTTCCAGAAAGAAAGTTATCAAGATTTCTTGCCAAAACCAGTTAACCCATAAGTCAAACACACACTAATAATATTTACTCAGCTTCCACTGGTGTCTAAATGAGAAAAGGGAACAGGAAGGGGCACCTACACTGACTCTTGAGTTTTACTTATATTCAAAGTAGCTTTATTGACTATAAGATGAACTAAAAGTAGAGAATGATATACAGACCTACCGTAATTCAGGAAATTATACTCCATATTGACACACACCATATATGTGTGTGTGTGTATAGTGCACATTTGAATATATGTGAACTAGAAAGGCATATAAAAATGTTTGAAATTGCTATTTTTTTTTTTAGTACAAAGATTATGAGTATTATAGAACAATGGCTGCCCCGGCCCCCAGATGTCCACTTCCGAACTCCCAGAACCTGTGAATATGTTACATTATTAAGACTAAGAGCGATTTAGTTTGCAGGTGTTAATCAGTCAATAGCTAATTTGGGATTATCCTGGGTTACTCAGGTAGGCCAATGTAAGCATAAGGATCCTTAAAAGTGAAAGAAGGGGCCAGAATAAAAGTCAAAGGGGGATGTGACTATGGAAAATAATCAAAGATGCAAATTTGCTGCTTTGAAGAAGCAAGAAGACAGCTACAAGCAAAGGAATGTGGCCTGCCTCTGTAAACTGGAAAGGGTAAGGAGAGATTCTATCTCCAGCATGAACACAGTCCTAAGGACAACTTTTTTTTAAATTTATTTTTATTGATTTTTTCTTACAATGTTTGCCTTCTTTTCTAGGAATATTCCCCATAGAATTTCCATCACCAATTCACCTGTGCATCATCACCAGAATCCCTTGTGCTCTTCCCGTCCCTGATTTGATCCCAATCCCTCCCTCTTCCCTGCAGAATGTCTCTGTTTTGTATTTAGGACACCTTCATTTTAGTCCACTGAGTCCTGGGGTCAGACGTCTAACTTCTAGAACTTTAAGATACCAAATGTGAGTTGTTTTAAGGTATTAACTTTGTAGTAATTTGTTACAGCAATAACAAAGTAATGTAATGGTTGATTGGGTTATTTTTTGAGGGATTTTTTTTTTAGAGAGGTTTGGAATGGAAAGAGTTTGATATGTTTAAAATTCTATGTACTACACACATATTACCTTTACAATCAAGAAAAGTTCATGTGTATTATTTCTTTTAAAACAGCTAAAATTGTAATAACATTGGTGGTAGAAACTTTCCAGTGTTAGAATCAAAACTGAGGCCATCCCAATCGTTTCTTAGAGTTCTTAATGTCACTATTAAGAAAATTGACTTATGAAGATTCACTCAAAAAGAATGGTAATCAAGAGCCCATAAGTAATTAAAACCATAAGTAATTAATACATAAGTAATTAATGTATGTTTATGGAGGACCTGCAGAGTTCCAGGCGCCATCTGGATCCATCAGCTGATTTGTGTCTTTTCTAGAGAATTCCATAATGGGAAAGTCATGGCATTCTCTGGCAAGACAGCAAACTGCCATTTTCTGACACATTTCCCTTGCATGAGCGTCCTCTGCTGTGTTTGGTGGATATGGTGGTGATCCTGCAGTTACGATTCATGGGGAGGAAGGGGTGTCAGGCACAGTGAGTTAGACACAGAGAAAGGCAGTCTTGAAAAATAAGAACTGCATTTTGCCAGAGCAAAGGATGTTCTTTTCCAGTGTTCTTGATGCAATTATTATGGAAATTATGGCTTTGGGGCAAGTTGAGTTGGTCTTTCATGACTGATAATCCTCTTTGCCCCCACCTCTGATTGGTAATCTTTTTTGACCCTACCTCATAATTCTGGAGACTTTATAGCCAAGTTTAGTTTAAGACCTTCCATGCTAAATTTTTCTACCCCCAGCTACCATCACTCTCCATGTCCTATTCTGGCTCAAATACCATTTTTTGAAAGCATACCACCAAGTCTTTATTTCTGACCTCACTCCTGAACTACAAACTGTCAAGCTCCTTCAGAGCTTGACTCAAATACCCATAGCTTCTGACAACAAGTGAAACAATGAGCCAAAGACTTTCACCTATTTTATATTGTTGAATTTATTCTATATGAGTATTGTTTTCTTGTGTTACATGTGTTTATTTGAAGCTGGAGTCTGTCCACTGCTGACTGCTGCAGTATTAAAAATCTTATCAGTTAAGACTCTGGTCAGTCACTCTTGCCTCTTTGCACTCTTAAATCCCTATATCATCACTTATTTCTATTCTATTAATTTTCATCTTCCCTTCTGGTGTCACTGTCAACTTTATGAAGACATATGCTTGCCTGCCTTGTGCTCCTATGAGATGTACACTGACAAAATGTACATGTTGGGCTTAGTAAAAGGCAGTCAAGTAGATCAGTGCGTACAAATAAAACATAAACATGTATTTAGTTATAGACCAGTTCTTTCTTTCCTAGCTTTTTCTCTCGCCCATGAACTTAGCTAGTCACAGTTTCAGAGAGTTTAAAATTTTCCCTGCACTCTACCATCACTTCTTACTGTGCAAAGGTCATGGGTGCGTGTCACATACTGGAGGTCTGAAATGCTACTAGAATTGTTTTTTAATTTTTTTTTTTTAATTTTAAAGAGAAGGTTTATTAGGGAAAGGAACTTGCATAGACACAAGTGGGCAGGAAGAGCTACCTCAAAAGGAATGGGTTTGCTAAGAGAGGCCTGAGTGGCTGCAGGCAGCAGCCTACAGGAGAGCTGCCTCTGCTAAGAGAGGTCAGTGATGAGAAGTCTCAGCATGGAAGCCTGCTGCCTTTCAGAGAAGAGAACTGGTAGAGAGAAGCATCTGCATAGTCACAGGTGGGCAGAAAGAGGGCTGCCTGTTTTTTAATTTTTGAAAGGTTTTTAGCTAGCAGGACTTGTTGCTTTATGAGGTAGACTAATAAACTTTGTAGAAAGGGCTCTAGGATTAAGTACAGGGAAATAATTAGCTTTAACAAATGAGCACCCCTGACTCCCCCAAGTGAACTCACCTTTGTCTTAAAGGGAAAAAATATATTGGATAGGGGGAGAGGAAGAGAGGACAAACTCTGAAGACTAGTTTAATTTGTTGACCCTAACACTGGACAAATGAAGCAAAAATAATTTAAGTAGATTTAACACTCTGCAGGCATTTATTGAAGACCTTAAAGCCAGTTAAGAGAAGCATTGCTACAAGTGAAAAACTAAGTAAATTTCACAGATACCTTTGACTATTGGAAGAACAAGTGGGTCTGATAATTCTTAGAGGAAACAAAGTGCTGATGCCTCTCAGGAATGGTATTCCCACTTACATTGTTAATTTGTCCCCTCCATGAGGCAAGACTCCAGAAACATGTTTACAAAACAAATATCCTAATGTAACCAATACAAAGAGATATTATCTCTTTTGCCAAAGTCCATTTGTTTCCAAAGGTTCAGGATTATTTTCTATGTCTATATGCTTTAAAAGAATATTCTCTCTCTGTAAACATAAACATTTTTCATTTACTTTACCATATCGTGCATTTTGTAAAACATTAAGATTTAACTTAGTAAAACAAGAGGATAGATTTTCCCAAAATAAAAGCTTTCTCATACCAATTTTTTCTTTCCCAAACAAGTATTTCCAGAAACAGAGTTCTTTTTTTGTGGAATGTGTTTTTCCATTTGCAAATGAGATGAAGGGATGGATTAAAAGAGCCATAATTGTCTGTTGCTGACTAGAGCAGAAAGTAGAAAAATACAGTTACTTTTTCTTTCTCCTCTCTCAGTGACCTTCTCTTCTCCATCAGGAAGGAATGATTATCAGCTTTCCCAGTATACCTCTACTCTTTGATAGTGAGAAGGAAGAGAGACTGACACTGGCCTAGTACTACATGTTCTAGAACCAAACATATCTAATCTTCAAATAGAAAGAAAAGGCAGAGAAGTCCTACCTGGTGGCAGAAGAGTTAAAATCTTAGCACTATCAAGTTATCACCAGCCACTGAAGCATGAGTTCAATCCCCAGCCTATGAGCAGATCCACATAACACCGTAGACCTCTCCTGTCTTGCCCACTGCTCCCCTCAGCAGTGTATTTCAGTAGATGTGCCTGTTCTGCTTCCATCTCTGTGTCTGGTAAACCTCCCACTCTCCTGCACCACTAGCCTATACTCCAGCTCTTGTATGCATAAATAAATAAATATATCTTTAAAAAAAATAGAAAAAATAAAAAGGCCAACTTTGTCATTGTCATTTTGTAATTGTGTTCAAAGACGAATGAAGGTTTCCAAATGTAGATTCTTGTAGCTCTAATTTTAAAGAAAACATAGTAGAAAAAAAGCATGGGTAGGGGGAAACAGGAGTAAGAAATGTTGCATACACATTCTTCAGATTAATGTTTATTGACATAACTAGGCTCCAAGTCACAGTTACTAACCAACTACTAATTATATTATGTGGAACAAATTTAACTCCCTCCAGCAGAATTTCTCAAACTTTAATCTACCAGGACTACCACAAGGTCATGTTAAAATACAGATTGATGGGATCTGCTCTCAGAATCTCAGATTCTATAGTTTTAGAATGGGGACCCAGGTACTTACATTTCTAACAAGTTCCCAGATAATAATACTATTGAATGTCCATAGGCCCCACTTTGAGGACCACTGTCTTGTAACAGTTATTTGCAATCCTAACTACGTAAGAAGACATTTCTTTGAAGATTTTACAAAAACAAAATGCACCAAGACCCCACTGAAGCAGAATATCTGTTTTGGTCTTGTCAAAGATAAATAAATATAGACATTAAAAGTCATGAGGATGGAATTTACTCAGTAATAACTGTGACAATAGGAAAAAGGCCCAGCATGAACTAAAATCAGCTCTATAAAAACAAGGCAAGACAATTTTTCAAAGTTGGGGTATGGTTAGGAAAAGACACTCAGAGGCGTTAAGGGTGATTGGTTCATGTCACTAGGTTTGTTGCCCCAAAGAACAACAAATTTCTCACATCTCTAAGACAGGAAGCAGTTATGCAAGTTAGAGCACTGCACCACCAAGGTTAGGACCTTACCCTTCCAAGTGACCAATTTAAGGCCTCCCTGGTGGTGCAGGGTTTAAAATCTCACTGCTGAGAGGCTGAACCAGGAGAGAAGGTGGAGGCTGGAACCATGGGCCTCCCTGCCAGCGCAATAAATGTTAAAAAATACCTCACTGTGAAGCAAAACGCAGCCACTGCAGAGGAGTTCGATTTCTGCCACAGGCCAGGGAGGTGACCCACATGGCGCAGCAGACCCTCTCCTGCCTGTTCTGCTCCCCGCTCTGTCTCTCATGGATCTACTCACCGTCACCCCCACACCCCCAATGCCCCACCCCACCTCTTACCCCAGTTCTTGTATGCATAAATAAATCTTAAAAAACAAACAAAAAAATTAAATAAAATAAAATCTCACTGCTATAAAGCTATTGCCAGCCACTGTGGCCTGAGTTGGATCCCAGGCCAGGGAGGGGACCCACATGGTACAGCAGACCTCTCCTGTCTTGCCCACTGTTCCCCTCAGCAGTGTATTTCAGTAGATCCACCTGTTCTGCTCCCCACTCTGTCTCTGATGAACATTTTCACCCCACCCCCTAAACCCCCACCCCTGCCGCATCTCTGGCCTACATCCCAGTTCTTGTAAGTATAAATAAATAAAATAAATCTTTTTTAAAAAACAAGGTGACCAAGTCAGAGTGGGGGCTCCTTGAATGCTTGCATTTGAGAAATCTTGAGAAGATTTACATCTCAAAGAACCAGAGAAAAGACATAAATGGGAGTTTCCTAAAATAACTTCTATAAGAGGAGGCTTAGGGACCTAATTCCCATTACCAGGTTTTGGCTAAAACAAACTAAATTCTCCCTGCAGAGTTGAAATTTCTAAGGCAGGAAATTTAGGGGGCTCCTTTTGTAGTCGTAGGGTTGTGGTCTGAGCTGTTAGAAACAGCGCTAGTCTTTCTTCAAGTGCCAGGGGCTTGAGGGCAGGGGTGTGGAGAGGAGAGGAGATGAGTGAAATCATCTATGCTCAGAATCTGTGGTTTTTACAGACCAAAGTAGAAGTCTTACGAAGAGGCCTCAGAGAAGCCAAACTAGAGTTCAGTTAAGTCTGGACATCTATATGTTGAGAGTCCTCCACAGATGAGTCTAGTGACCAGAGTTAAAGCTAATTCCTACAGTAAGAAGATTTACAATACTGGAATGAAGGGAAAGTTTGCTTAAAAATAGATTCTTTAATACATTGTTCTTAATTTGTACATAATCACAGAGGTAATTGACAAATAGGAAAGATTTCTACACTACTCTATGGTGTGGACATGCAGTGTATCAGAGTAGCTGCAATTGCCTTATTTTTATAAAGTAATATTTCATTTAAATTCTAACTCAAGATAAGGGACTGAGTAGTAACTGCAATAAATATCCCTAAATTCCTTCCCTATCCTCCATATTTAGAAATATATATTTGAGGACATTGAGTTTAAGTAAGAGACCTAATGCAATCCCCTAATTCTCCATATCCAGAGACACATACCTTTACACATAGCCAGGGAAAATCATACCAAATGATATTCCCTGGCTGCAGCATTTTATTCACGGAGAATTATGTTAAAATACCAAATGCAGCCTTGAACAGGATGTGAATTAAAAAGAAAGTATAGCCTGAGAGGGCAATCTCTCTGATAATGCTGGGGGTGAACTGAATATGGAATCTGCTGTGGACTGAATCATGTTCCGTATTTCAAATGTTTCCAAAGTGATTCTTTGGAGATACAGTGTTTAAGAGGTTATTAAGGTTGGTAAAGAGGCTAAGTTATCCAGATAGACCATGAATGGAATTTTCTGGATAACTACATGTGAAGTGTTATATACTCTAAAAGTGCATAAATTATTCCACTGCAATAGTTTCATTTTTGGAATTCCTTATGACCACTTACATACTTTAAACCTTGTTTAGTAATTTAGCACTGTGTCAGCTTGAATTTCTGCAATGTCTTATCACACCATTTATAATCCTGAAGGAATCCCTTACAAATTGAAAGATGTTAACATTATTTTCTTATAAAATATATACCAGTCATATGTAACTAAGTAAAAATCATTAAATTTTTTGAAATATTTAATAAAAATTTGAATTCATTATAGAGCTAATAACAATTATGTCTTTCTCTTATGTACAATTATGTTTCCTCCATGGCAGAAAAACTGGATTATAATTTGCTTTCATTTGAGGCTTTTGGAATTGTCAGTTCCAATTATACATATTTAAAGTTTCCCTTTTAGACTAGTTAAATAACTATGGTACATCCATGTAGTGACATACTACATAGAAATAATAAAGAACAATCATGCTTTAAGTGTACCAATATGAAATGATCTCTACCATATATTTGGTGTAAAAAGCACAAACTTAAGAATAGTAGGCTATTAAAATGACATGTACGATATAGAGAAAAAATAATGTTCCCATTTCTTTTTATTTTTTTGAAAGATTTATTTTATTTATTCATTCAATTCTGGGGTATAGGCCAGAGGTGTGGGGAAATGGGGGTGAGAGGAGTCACTAGAGACAGAGTGGGGAGCAGAACAGTCAGACTGACTGAAATACACTGTTGAGCAGGCAAGACAGGAGAGGTCTGCTGCACCATGTGGTTGAACTCCCTGGTGGGCAGATGGAACACCTGCTGAAGCGGCTCTATTGGCTTCAGACTCCTTGAGCCACGAGGGAAGCCCACCCTTCCTTTCTTTCCTTCCCCTAAGATTTATTTATTTATGGATATAAGAACTGGGGTACAGGCCAGAGTCGTGGGAGGAGAGAGGATTCACCAGACACAGTGCGGGAAGCAGAACAGGCAGATGGACTGAAATACACTGCTGAGGGGAGCAGTGGGAGAAGCAGGAAAGGTCTGCAGGGCCATGTGGGTCCCCTCTCTGGCCAGGGATCGAATTTGCGCTGCTGTGCAGCGGATGTTTCACAGTGCAGCGGATGTTTCACAGTGCAGCCCTCAACCCGCTGCGCCACCAGGATGGGCCCCCTCACCCCACCCTTTCTTTTTAAACAAAGAGAATCTCTGTATTTTTTTAAAAAATTATTTTCCTGGGAAAGGAAGAAACAGTAATTCAGTTTTCTTCTTAGTCATTAGAAGTACCACAAAGAATAAATTTCTCATTGTGCACTTTTGTCTCATGTTTTTGTCTTCATAATAAGAATAGCTAAAGTACATAAATCCTTTGAAGACTAATACTTTGTTTTTCAAAGTGTTATCTGAGGACCAGTAGCATAAGAAGTCAGCTAAAAAGCAAAGTCCTTTTGCTCCACCCCAGACCTGCTGAATCAGAATAAGTACTTTATTAAAGATTGCCCCTGGAGAATTGATATTCACCTGAAAGTGTGAGAAATATTGCTCCATCAGGAGGGGTTGATACTGTATGAAAACAGTATCATATCAAAGATATGGTAGAGAGATAGAGTAGGCTTTTGTGAGAATTGTTGAAGGACCAAAGGAAATCTCAGAAAGACCCTAGAAACTAAGGTCAAAAGGGAAATCCTAGCTCCTGACTAGAAATAAAAAGACAATGTATTTACTATTTAATCTGTGAAGAGCTCAAGAATACAAACAAAAACTATTATTGGAAGTCCTCCAAAATATGTATTCATTGGGTGTTTCAAAAGTCAAACCAAATTAGGTGTTTCAAACACCAAAGCAAAATATACTAAAACTCTTGATAAACATCTATTCACTTTTAATCAAACAAACCTCCTTGTTTTTGGTCTTTCCCCCATCCCACCACCATTGAACCAATGGCAAGAATGATTTTTCTGAGAAACACAAAGAAAGGAAAGATACTCCTTATTCATAGACTAGAAGAATTAACATTATTAAAATGGCCATCTTATCCAAAGCAATATACAGATTCAATGCAATCCCTATCGAAGTTACAATGGCATTTTTCAAAGAAATATAACAAACATTACAGAAATTCATATGGAACTATAAAAGACCCTGAATAGCCAAAGCAATCCTGACAAAAAGGAGGAAGAACAGTGATACCGCATACCCACAGTTCAAACTACACTACAGAGCTATTATGATCCAAACTATATGGTACTGGATTAAAAACAGATACACAGATCAAGTTCAGACTGAGTCCAGAAATAAACACACATTTCTATTGACAACTAATTATGACAAAAGGACTAAGGCATACTTTGGAGAAAGAAAATTCTCTTCAGTAAATGGTGTTGGGAAAACTGGACTGCCACAGGCAAAACAATGAAACTAGATCACTATCTCACATCATATACAAAAATTAACTCAAAATGGATGAAAGACTTGGAAGTATAAAATATATACAGAAGAAAACAAAAGCAAAAAACACTCCACGATATAGATTTCAGTAATATACTTATGTTTTGTCTCCAACAGCAAAAGGATATAAAAAATTGGGACTACATCAAACTACAAGCTTCAGCACAGTGAAAGAAACTATTGATAAGACAAAAGAAGCCCTGTTGAATGGGAGAAAATATTTATATAACACACATATGACAAAGGTCTGATATCCAAGTCTACAAAAAATTCATACAACTCAACAAAAGGAAAACAATTACCCAATTAAAAAAAATGGATGTATGAGCTAAATATGCACTTCTCCAAAGAAGGCACAGAGATGGCCAATAGGCATATATAAAAAATGCTCCTTATTATCAGGGAAAAATCAAAACCAAACTGAGATACCACCTCACACTTGTGAGAACAGCTACCCTCCCATTTCTCCCTCTATCTCTGGATGGATAGATAGATAGATAGATAGATAGATAGATAGATAGATAGATAGAAAAAGAAATATATATTATATATATACACACTCATATATATATACACACACACACAAAACAGATAAATGTTGCAAAGATATGGAGAAAAGTATACTTGTATCCTTGTATACTGTTGGTGAGAGTGTAGATTGGTTCAGCCCCGATGGAAAACAGTATGGAGAGTAAGCTATAGATTAAAAATCAACCTACCATATGATCAGCAGTTCTGCTTCCAGGTATCTATTCAAATAACACAAAAACACTAATTCGAAAGGATAGATGCACTCCTATGGTTTTTTGAAGGTACTATTTACAATAACCAATCTAAGGAAACAGCCTAAATGCCAAAGAAAGATGAGTGGATTGGGAAGATATAGTACATATATGCAATGGAATATTACTCAGCTATAAAACTCTTGCCATTTGTGAGAACTGGATGGAACTAGAGGGGTTTACACTAAGCAAAATAAATAAGACATGATTTTAAAATAAATTGAATTGAATTTAAAATATCCTTAAAGAAACCTCTAAACACACTTTTGAGGTGTCTATAGTCTGAAGAGAATAAAACAAAAACCAAAAAAAGAATCAAAACAGTGAGAAGACAGTATAAGAAATGGTGATGGTAAGTGCTGGGGTGAAAGTTAAGCAGAATGACGAGTATAGGGGAGCAAGTGGTGGTTATTTTTATGTAGTTAGAGGGGGCCTTACTTACCAAATGACACTTGACCAGAGGAAGCCTATGTTGAGTTATGGGTTGTCTCAAGGAAAAGTATTCTCGGAAGAGGGAACAAGTGCAAAGATCCGGAAACTGAGTATGCATCAGAAATTCAGGGAATACCATGGAAGCCAGTCTGGTCAGGACTAGCAAGGCAAGGAGAGAGTAGCAGCATAGGGCATTGTAAATCTATGTTAGGACACTGACTCTTACTCTGAATAAGTTAGGGAGCCATTGAAGTATGTGGAATGAAAGAGTGGTGTGATTTGAAATCATTTTCAAGAGAATCATTCTTTTCATAAATTTGTTGAAGTAATATTGGTTTGACAACACTGTATATGATTTAGAAGTATAGGACTGCACTCTTCAGGAGTGTGTTACCACACTACACCCACCACCAAGAAACCAATAGTCCTCTACCATTGTTCATTGTACCCCCTCCCCACTTTATTCTTTTCTTTCTCCCTCCCTTTCTGATAGGATCAGTTGAATAGTCAGATTTCTAACATTTGTTCTAGGTTTGATTTTAAATCACCCTTTGTTTTGTCCCTCCACATTCCAGATATAAATAAGTGACACCATACATATTTATCTTTCTCCTTCTGACTTATTTTGCTTAGAGCAATTCCCTCAGTTCCACCTATACTGCCACGATATTGCCACAAAGAGCAAGAGTTTATATTTTTTTAAGCCGAGTAGTATTTCATTGTATATGTATATACACATATTTTTCTGATCCACTCATTGTTTTGGGGCATTTAGGTTGTTTCCATAGCTTGGTTATTTTAAACAGTCAATGAACATAGTAGTGCATGAGTTCCTTCAAAAACATGATTTTAATAAAAATTCCCATTTTAAATGTTTTGGTAAAATCTGACCTCCAAAAAGTCAATGTCCATTTGTCATTAATACTTAATACTCAGTTCAATTTTCTAGTTGTTAAGAGTTGTTTCAATCCCTGGCCAGGGAGGTGATCCTCATGGAGCATCAGACCCCCCTGCCTCGCCCGCTGCTCCCCTCAGGAGTGTATTTCAGTCAATCTGCCTGTTCTATTCCCCACTCTGTTTTTGGTGATTCCTCTCACCCTCCTCCCACATCTCTGGCCTATATCCCAGTTCTTGTATGCATACATAAAATTAAAAAAAAAAAGAATTAAATGAGCTAGTGCTTGTCAAGGATTTTATACAAAGTAATAATAATAATCACTAATAATCACTATCACTAATAAAACCTAATAATCACTATCAAGAGTGTGACTTTACAAGAAAAATTACAAGCTATAGCAAAGTAGACAAGATTACCACTGAAAGTAAGCACTTTACACACCCATGGAGAATTATATAATTTAAATATTTTAAGGAAATTT
This sequence comes from Galemys pyrenaicus, assembly GCA_019455555.1. Taxonomy (NCBI): domain Eukaryota; kingdom Metazoa; phylum Chordata; class Mammalia; order Eulipotyphla; family Talpidae; genus Galemys; species Galemys pyrenaicus. The sequence goes on along the minus strand of JAGFMF010011756.1, from coordinate 7,144,417 downwards.
AAGTGCTAATGCTCTCAGTGGTACTACTCTACTAAACATTAGTAACTGATGATTTAAAATTCATGGAAATTTCTATTGCTTCCAACCTCTGACTCTAGATCTGTAATTTTTTTCTGGAACAGTCTTCTATCAGTATTTGAAACATCACTTTGATTATCAAATGCTACTTTATAGTCACTTATTCAATAAAAAAAATTGCAAGCTTGTCTCTTTAAATCAAGTTCTTCAATCAAAATACTCTCCCTCTGTCTGCCCTGTCCAGTTTATTGATACTTTTCTTGCAGAACCTCTGATTTAGAAGACATTCTTTATTTACTTATTTCCTTAATAAACAAGTAGACTGATAAAAATGGAATATCAAATTAGTTTACAAGCTTCATGTGAAAAGCAAGAAAGCTGACTGGACTTTAGATATGGCCTTTCTTCTATTCATCATACTATTATTGTCATCTCAGTAAAACTGATAGGACTCTGTTTAGTCAGTGTTTCTTTTACTAAGTTGCTTGATCTTTTCTTGTATCTCTGATGTTAAAAAAATTTGCAATATGATTAAAATTACCAATGTTAAATAAGTAGGTGTAAAGTGTGAGGTAGATGGTGCTGTAAAGGAACAGAGAAGGCAGGGATTGTTGCTATTGAAGGTAGAAGAAGAAAACTTTCTAAAGGTGATGAATTTCAACAAAGCTTTGAAAGTCAGTAAGTATTTGGAGAGAGCAAACAAAAGAAAGGTAATGGTGGGACTCTGAATTGCTGAAAGGTAAAGAAAAGTAGGTGTAGAAAGCTTGGAGTTTGTTTAGATACAGAGTGTGGGTACAAAAGGAAGGGACAGTCCTCCCTGGTGGTGCAAGGGTTAAGCACCACTCTGAAGCATCTGCAGCCACTGCAGCACTAGTTAGATTCCCAGACAGGAAGGTGACCCACATGGCGCAGCAGACTTCTGCTTTGCCTGCTGCTCTCCTCAGCAGTGTATTGCAGTCTATCTGCCTGTTCTGTCCTGCTCTCCACTTTTGTCTGTGGTGAATCCTCTCACCCCCTGCACTTATGGCCTGTACCCCAGTTTTTGTATGCATAAACAAATCTTAAAAAAAAAAAAAGGAAGAGAGCAGATTTAGGGAAAGAATATGTCTGAAGAAGGTAAATGCCTACAGGTGTTATCTGGGGAGGAGGAAGTGGATAAGGGAAGAGGTAGCAAGAAAAAAATGTTCAGAGAGGCAGCTTTACTTAAGCTCACTCTCTTCTAGTTTAGGCTCCAGAGTCAGAGTCAGACTTTCCAAATTGTAATTCTAGCATCACCACTTAATTCTATTACTTGGGCAGTTTATCTAATCCTCTATGTTTCCCTTTCTTCATCAATAAATCAGGGATAATAATGGAAACTTTTCCATATGGGTTGTTACACTTGGCTCATAACAAGTGTTATATAAATGTTTATTGTTATTACCCTTGCTACTGAGAAATCCATTGGGAAGTCAGAGAAAGGATAGACCATGGATGTTTTAAAAGCTAACAGAATTTAAAGATCACGTGAAAGTCTATTGAAAGACTTTTTCAATATTTAAAAAATATTGAATATTTTTTTTTTCTGGTTACCTGGACATGATGCTATTTTTGATGTTAACTACTTAAAACATTAATCAGAGATTCTCACCATTCATGTTATATTTCATTTTCATGTTACACTGAATGTATACTATTTAGAAGGACAATGATAAAACACACCAGCTAAGATTCCAAAACCCATCTCAAAGTCTTTTATTGTTTTCTATTATTTGATTCTTTGGAACTGAAATGGGAATATTATCTGAAAAGAAAAGGTCTGGGTAGATAATATATACAAAATTATGAAAAGGAAAATGATGAAGGATAGTTAGCTAATAGGAAGATGAGATTACAGAGAGGCAAAAATGGACTCAGAGAAGCGATCATCTGTAAGAAAAGTATAATTTTAAATTTAGAGAATGGTAGGCATTTCAGAAATAGAGAATTTGAATGTTTTGAAAATAGCAAGGAGTCAAATGCAAGTGAGTATTGAAACTGGGTTTCTTATCTAAATAGGTTGGATAACCACCAAGTAATCCTAAGTAATAAAAAGTAAAAGGAAACACATCTACAGGGAAATATGCTTGTCATTTCTTGTAAAATATGCCTGAGACCCATACCTCCTAACTTCTCTCCCTTATCCCACTCTTCATCCTTGTCAAAGGCTAAAAGACTAATGTATTCTTTCCCTTCATCTCCACAGATACCAGCTTTACTTTAGAGTCTAACCCGATTTTTGCTCCAGGAAGGTAATAATATCTTGAATTTCCCATTGGGTGCTAGTGCTCACCTTCCAGGCTGCACACACCCTCACCCCTGCCCCCCAACCACAGTCATTGCTTTTTGAGGGAAGTCTTAGACACAACAAAGGAGGAAAATGAATAGTTTTCTGATAGAAAGGAGGAACGAAGTCATTCTTTCTTAGAGCGTTAGGTCATATCTCAGAGGAGTTGATTCTTCTAAAACTGAAAACTGCACCCTGATCCTTAATTCTGCTCCTCCCATTTCCACAATCTTTGTACTTATTCACTAGCTCTCATCAGAAACATGGCATTCATTTGTGACCTCTTTCTTTTTCTTACCTTCATGCCTATTAAGTTATATCCATTATGTCACAAAACTGACTCAAATTTACACACATTGCTCCAATTCCAGTACTAGCATTTAAGATACCAGTAGTCTATCAAACATTTATACAAATTAGAAAAGTGAGCTACTTCCTTTGGCAGATGATAGGACTGAACTTCAGCCCCATTTATCATTTTTGTGCCCTGCACAAAGATGTTTAAAACCTTAAATGGTAGTCCTGGACCCCAGTTCAAGTCATGTTGCATAGTTGTAATCACGTCCTCATTGTTTTGCCCATATCCACTCTCATTTCTTTCTATTCTCCACAACAGAGCAATAACTTTCAAATCTCTAATTTGACCACTCTCCACTCAACCCTTCTATTGCTACTGAAATGAAACCCTAAGTCCTTAACATGGTCTACAGAACTCTGTAGACCATGAGAACCAGAGTTCTTTCCTGTTTGTTTTTTTTTTTTTTATCCTAACTGGCACCTTTTTCTCTTGTTAACTTTCAGTTAACTACACAGCCTTGTTTTGGCTCATGAAACTTGCAAAACCTCTCCTGTATTCCAATAAATTGATCGGAAAGTTTTCCCCTGAGTTTGGCCAGATTTCTTCTAGCCTATTTAAATGTTCTTCAAGAAAGCCATCCCTGCATCCAAAAACTTACTAGATTTTTTAACACTCTATTATTTTCTTTAACTATACTTAACATATTTGTAATTATGTATTCAGTAGCAATTCACTTGCTTAATATCCTTTTCCCTACTATATACTGTAAGCTTCACAAGGGCAAGGATCATGTCTAACTTAGCTCAGTATCTTTCATTGATTCAAGTTTCTATTCATCATTTATACCAAAGATTTTCTCTATGCTAGTGATTATTTTAGATGAAGTATATAGAAATAAATAGAAAGAGGAGGTTCTTGTTCTTATGAGGGAAACAGAAAACCAATCAATAAACAAGTAAGTAGACAAGATGATTACAGATTATGACGTGCTCTGGAGTAAATTCTGAGCTCAAGTCAGGGATGTCTATTTGCATTATTCATTAGCAAATGCCAAGGTTATTGATGAGGATAAAGCTATCTAGTAAACACAACTGAACACTTTTTCTTTGCTCATGCACAATCCAAAACAATAATCCCTGATGGGTGGATGACAAAGTAGCAATGCAGGGACCCAGATTTCTTCTAAGGTGTGGCTCTGTCATCTTCAGCACATGGCCATAGAAGAGAAAAAAGCATGGATGTTGTTTGTCAAAGTTTTTCTTTGTTGTTGCTGTTTTTAAAATGAAGTGAACCAGGATGGCTGCACCTAACAGAAGCTGGAACTCATCATCTTATTGTGAAGAAATAATGTATGGACTTAGTGACGAGCTAACACCTTTAGCATTGGTATTATAAAGAAACAAAGGTAAATTAGAAATTAAGCATGTTCTCAAAAGGTTTGTAATCTATCAGCCTGAGCGTAAAAGTCAATTATTATGTCTGGTACAGGAGTATGTTGAATTTATAGTTTCCAGGAATCTAGCCTTAAAATGAAACTAATGAACTTATGGCTTTCTTAGGACAACAAAGTTTTAAAAAGTAATCTATTTGTTCATCCTCATGGCTTCCACTTTTATTTCCCCGTTCCAAACCATCACTACCATTTTCTCCATTCCTCCATTTGTAAGGTTGCATTAGACCAAGTCCATAGCCAATGCAATAGAATGGATCAGTGAGATACATTCTACAGTTTGGGACCATGTTGATACACATAGTAGCTTTGAACTCGAAGATTTGCCTCTAGGGCACATAAATAAATCCTTTGCAGCTATTTCAGGTGATTCTTTATAATTTTCTGCTCTGAAGGAAACCTGTAGAAATCTGAATTCAAAGTACCAAAGCATACACATGGGCACATGTGCGTGTGTGGTAATTTATAAAGCTTTTCCATTCTTAAACTGGTTCTCATGTCCTGGACCGAATCTAAGTATTAAAGGGACAGAGAAAGAAAAGTTCAAAGGGTTCTCATCAATCAAAAATATTCAACTGTTCGTTTAACTTTAGTCTTAATTCAGAAGGTATCTAAAACTCTAAAATTTACCCATTTTATCCTACACAGACGAGAAATTGAAACCTTTTTGAATCCTTATCACACTGATTTTAGTTTTTTCTTTCCAAGAGAAGCAGCCTCTCTGAGGTAGTTCGAGGGCACCGTCCTGGATGGCAGCTTCAAGCAGCTGGATGGAGATTTATAATCCAGAGCGGCAGGTGGAAACAGTGCGGCTAGAATGGGTGATGCGGGTGTTTTTGTGACCCCTGGAGCAGAAGGGACTGCGTTCCTACACGAGAGAACTCTAGCAAGCCAGAGAAGCTGATGCAGCGTATCCGGGGTCCGCTTGACCAGGCGGCAGCAGGGGCTTACCGGGGTCTCTGAGCCCGCAGCCTCGGCCCCACCAAGAGCCCGAAACGCCCGGCGCCGCGCCGCAGGACACCCGCCACGCCCCACGCCGCCCTGCAGGCGAACGCAGGAGGCGGCGAGGCCCCGCCGGGCCGCCGTAGCGCTGCGGCTCGGGCCGCTCCTCCCGCGCCGCCCTCCGCCCCTTGCCTCCCGGCGCCGCGGCAGCTCTGGGCAGGCTGTGCCGCCGCCGCTTCCTTCTCTGCAGCCGTTCGGCCGCTGCGTGACGCGTCGTTTCCTCCCAACATGGCGGCCGGGACAGGTCGGCGGTGATGGAGGCCAGTCCGTGGCCGCGGCGGGTGCTAATCCCCACAGTAGCCAGAGCAGCCCTGCTTTCGCCGGGCCTCTGAGCCACCGCCGCTGCCTCGGTCTCCGGCAGTCGGTCGCCCGGGCTGGACTCCCTCGCCGCCCCCGGGCCGGAGGGGCGAGTGGGAGGGGTGGCCGGGAAGCGACCCCCGGACCGGGAGAAGCGGAGGTCCCCACTGGGGCAGCTCTCGTGGGGGGAGGCGGCCTCTCGGGAGGCGGTGAAGACCTCGGTGCCCCTCGCTCGCACCACGGCTGGTCCCACTCCACCGCTCCTTCCTGATCCTGCCGCTGCCCTCCACGCCGCCTCTCCCCCACCTCCACCCCCTCTCCTTTCTCTTCTCTCTTCCTCTCCCTCCTCCTCCCCTCCTCCAGCCGCTGGGAGCCGCGGGTCGGACGAGCCGCCGCCTCCTTCTCTGCGTCCATGTATGAGGGGAAGAAGACGAAGAACATGTTCCTGACCCGGGCCCTGGAGAAGATTTTGGCCGACAAGGAAGTGAAGAAGGCGCATCACTCCCAGCTGCGCAAAGCTTGCGAGGTGGCGTTAGGTGAGCTGGGAGGACGCGCGGGGGTGGGGTGTGGGGGAGGGAGGCTCGAGCGGCGGCCACTTCGGGAGGTGGGGTCGCGGGGAGGCTTGCCCTGGACTGGCGCTGCGGACCTCTGGGAGCCCTCGGGAAGCTCTCAACTCCCAGTCGGGAGTTGACAGTAACTCGACTGGGTGTCGGGTAGAGGCAGGATAGATAGAAGGGCAGTTAACAGAAATGGGGGACGCGACGGGGCTGGGAATGGACTTGAGATATTTTGTTGGGAGGACCGTGCGGTGTGGACAGGATTCCACCCTTTGTGGTGAAGCAGAATGTGGGGTTTTGTTTATTAGCTTTGAAATTGAGGTGGAGCTGATTTGTCAAGATTGGGCGTGGGAAGGGTTCCGTATCGTAATTGCGGTAACTTTATCGTTTGGCGTGGTACTTTGGGAAGATAGGCTGAAGTTGTTCCCTTGTTGACGGTCTTGAGAAGGGATTTGCGAGAGGTGCAGTCCGTTCTGACATCTCTCCGCCTCCGCCACAGGAAAAACATAGGAGTAATGTTGTATCTAACTGGGCTGACCTGGAAGAACAAGACCAGAGGTTAAGGGGTGGGGGTACGATATAAAAGACGGAAGAAAAGGACCTTTAGATTAGCTGGCTTTAGTGACATGGAAGGGAGGGTTTGCAATGGGGAAAAAGAAGAAGACAATGACAGCCACCAGCCACATGTCTGGACAGAGGCAGCTGCTCTCAAGCTTGAATTGTGATTTATAGTTCAGACAAACGAGATCTAGTGTAATGAAGCCCAAAACAGGATAAATCCGAACAATACCTATGGCAAGGGCAGGCAGATGAGGATGGTTAAAGAGGAACATTGATAAATCTATTGCATCTACCAAAGATGAAATCGTTTAAAGACAGACCAGGACGTATAACACAAAGATGAATGCCTAATGCTTGCGCTTATTTTATAGCACTGGAAATAGACTAGATGAAATTGACGAGAGAATGAAGCTTGTTAAATGAGCTTTGGAAAAAAGCATTCTTGAGGGGGGAAAACTGAATAACTTAAATGTATGTTAAAGTGAAAGGTCAGGACGGCTTAAAAGCAACTTTACCTTTAAATTAAAATAAATAGAAGGCTGCTTTTAAACTTGCTATAATAATTCATCCTGTTTATTTTTTGATCCTTAAAAGTGGTGACAGGAAAAGCAAAAGTTTCAATTTAAAAGTTTGAATCTGTAGTATAGTGGACAAAAAGGCTTAAAAGACTTTCAGGTGTCTGAGAAGACACTGCACAGGGTGTCTTCTATATATTTTATATATGTTATTATATAATAATATATATTATGTTTGAGTCCTGAAAGGAATCATTAAATTGGGGTGGAATGAAGGAGGGGCAGTGAGTTTTAGAATTTTTTAAAGAATTGTTATGTACAGGTTTTAAGAATAACTTGCAGGTTAAATAATTCAAGAGATTTAAATGATCCAAGCCGAAGTTTTAGTTTTTGAGACCTAATTTTTCATGTTAGTATATATTTTTCATATGCAAAGTTTAAATTACAGAAGTGTGTTGTGAGTGTGTGTATAATTTTTTCTCCTATCCAGAGTATTAATATAACTTAGTGTGTTTTTTTAATGGAGAATTTACTGGAAGCAGACTCAGGGAGATCAGGCGTTTAAATCCTAGTTCTGTCACATTGTAGTATAGATAAGCCCCTGGCCTTTAGTTTCCAGTTCAGAAAATTAGGTGATTGTAAGGTGACATACACTTTAAAGTACTGTGAATATGAACACACTGTTCTGTTAATTTGTGCATTGAGTATTCCTGCCATTCTTGATTGCCATCTTTAGAAGGCTTATAGCTTGATCCTTGCCATTTCTAGATGTAGGAACTACTTAGTGGTGTGTACCAGCTAAACTAAGATTGTCTTACAGATTTTGCCTTTTTTTTTTTTAACTTTTATATTTTTACTCCTTCCACATAGTTACTAGACCAGCTTATTTTGAGGAATGTGACTAAGGGGGGCTAAGCACCAGAATATTTTCTTTCCTTGAACTGTATAAGGCTTTTTCTCACATTTCATAAAAATTTCTGATAAAATGTCGTTGAGCAATTTCATGGTGGGTAATTGCTGGTAAGTTTTATTTGTTCCTTACCAACCATCTGTTTATATTATCTCCCAAGCATAAATTGACAGGGAAAACCCATTTCATCTTTGCAGAAAGTATAATACCTTGGAATAAGATTGTATCCCCATATTTGGTTTGTCCCTGGGAATTATTATATGCCTCATCTTTCCTGTTAACTATTGAGACCCACACCTACTTTGGTCTCTGGATAATCTCTGGCCATTAAACAAGATGAGAAAGGAAATGAGTGGTCTGGCTTGGTCATTCCTGATCCATTGGTTGTGAGTGGGTAGGAATTGTATGGTGGAGGTAGAAAAGGTGAATTTTGTCAAAGTTCTTTTAAATATACCTGTGTGAATTCATCTCCACCTTCGCCATACCCAATATTTGTTGAACATCTACCATGGAACTGAAGGGAGGTGGACAGTAAACAAGAAAATACATACTATGTCAGACTTCCAATGTTTGTTTGACTGAAGCCATTTTATTGCCATGTGAGCAGATTTCAGAGTACTTGTATTCAAAATTCACTCTCTTTAAATATGATGGACATGTAGGTTTTCTGTAAATAATATGAAGTTGCGGCTCATTGCATAGTCTTAAAAAAAGCAGGTTTTTTTTTTAAAGGAAACTATTTCCTTAAACCTAAACTGGGGATACATTACTTCATTAAACCAAGTACATTCTCAGAGATACTACATAAAGGAACCTATTTTCACAAAAAGAAAAATAATGTAGTCTTTCATAGTATGCAGGTTATTTAAAACAAATTATCTTACTCTTCAGACTTTATTTTGAAGAAGAGAATGGTTTACAAAAAGAAATAAAAGCTGCTCACATACATTGTGAAAGTGTGAATCACATGGACACAAAAACGGCTCCAGGTTGCCCTCTCTTGGTACCTGTCCCACTACAGCTCTCTGCAGTGAACATTGAACTCTGCCTATGAGGTCTTCTAGGCTACCCTAGCTTAGCTTGATCCATTCCTGCTCTCTAGAATCCTGAATTATAAATAGGCCTGGCCATCTGCTGGCAGATGAGACAACAGCTGAGCTATTTTTAGTTTCAAAGAATTTAGGATTGTTGAAAGAATGGAATTGAAGGTAGCATTGTTTGTCTCAAGCAGAGGGTGTGGTTGGGCCATATTCCTGTCAGGCCTTAAAGTGTTAGGAGTTTTCTTTGATGTTGGGACTATGACTAGTTCAACTTAATGCTTCTGATGTCAGATATCTGTAAAGATATTCTGCAAATATTAGGATGAATCGGGTTCAGGGTTGGAAGCTGACTGATAATGGAATAGGTGTCAAAGGAGTGACCAGGAAAGGTTTTAGAAGCAGGGGAAACATGCAGAGGCAGGGGTAGAGTGACTTTCCTGCAGAGATATAGGAGAATGATGGAAAAAAAGAGGATTGTCAGGAAAGTAATTTCTGTGTCAGAAAGGATGTGAATTTGTGTTCTTCATATTCTCAATCGAATCTACTGATTTAGTCTGTTATCTATAGTAATTGTTTCCACCAGAAATGTAAATATAATAATTAGGCTAAACTTTCACAAAACTGTCTTCTCTTTACCCCTCTAATCACATTCCTATTTTATAGTTCAGTGGTTTTATGAAAGAAAGGAATATATAGGTGAATGGGAAATTATGTCATTGTTATTGGCCCTAATTTTATGCTACTCTTGGTAATTTTATTTTTGTCATACTTTACTATTTATGAAAAATGGCTCCCAAGTAATACATTGTAGACAGTGGATATTTTAATTATAATTTAAATCAATTACCAAGTCTGCTTTTAATTAAGTCTTCCTTGATATCTACAATAAAAGATTTTTTATTTTAAAGATTGATTTTATTTATTTATGCATATAAGAGCTGGGGTGTAGGCCAGAGGTAAGGAGTGTGTGTGTGTGTGTGTGTGTGTGTGTGTGTGTGAGAGAGAGAGAGAGAGAGAGAGAGAGAGAGAGAGAGAGAGAGAGAGAGAGGATTCACCAGAGACAGAGAGGGGAGCAGAATAGGCAGATTGACTGAAATATATTGCTGAAGGGAGCAGTGGGCATGACAGGAGAGGTCTGCCATGTGGGTTAGGTCCCTGTCTGGGGATTTTTGTGGTTGGTGATAGCTTAATAGCACTGAAATTAACCCCTGCACCATCAGGGAGGCCCAACATAGCTATTTTAATGTCACTAATTCTTCCAGTTCTTGTGGGTCACCTTCTTGACCAAGGATCGAACTTGTGCTGAAGTGGCTGCTGATAGCTTCATAGTGCTGAAACTCAACCCTGGCACCACCAGGGAAGCCCAAAAGGTCTTTTTAATAAGCCAGATTGCCAGAATTTTTGAGCTAAAAAATATGTAATATGTGAAATTAACTAAAAGGAAAATTCTGTTAAATTTAAATGAAAAAAATAAGTTTGGTTTACAGTGTATACACTTACCACTGGAGGTTTATAATGTATTTTAATGTAGTTAAGATTCTGAAAAGTCCTCTAAAAAAAGAAACCTGATTAATTTTGTTTAGTAAAGTTTTTCCTCAACTTATGTATCCATTTTGAGTGTCCATTAACAGTGTTAACTTCCCTAGGAAACTTTGTGCTTTCAAATTTATTTTCAGAATAGTGTTAAGGGAAAGAAAGGTGAAATAGATCTGATAGCCCTAATTACCGATGAGGCCATTCTCCAAAAGAATAATGGTGAAAGCGGGAGTCCAGTTGACAGTGTGGGACGGAGAAGAAAAATAAAACAGTTGGAATGAATGGAGTCAAGATCAGAGGACTGCTTACTAACTAGCTCTCTTCCAACTCATATAATGGAAGGCAGCTGATTGTCTCTCCTGATTATGTGTAATTCGTAAAGAAACTTTTGTTGGTAATTGTTTTCCAAAGCAGAATAAAAATGTATTGTTAAATGGGAAAATATTTATCATAACATTCTTCACAAAGTAGAGTGGAAATATGTGAAAAGGGAAAATATATGAGTAAATTTTTGTTGCTATTCAGAATTAGGTATTTTTCATTCAAATATTTGTTGAATTAGAATGTACTAGATAGTGTTTCCATTGTTGAGCATACAGCAATGAATCAAACATGCTTTCTTGGAACTTAAATTGTAGTTAGTCAAGGTAGACAGTAAATAACAAATACACATCTTCTCAGATTATTATCTGAATATACAGTTTGAAAGGGTAAAGGGAGGATGGGAGTATAACTTTAGATTGGGTTGTCAAGAAAGACTTATCTATGAGGTGACATTTCAATAGAGAAGTGACAGAAGAGAAATTTAGCCTTTTAATATCAATATCAAGATAAAAAAGAGAAAATAGCAAGAAGGATGTAGTTTGGTACATTATTGGAAGGAAGAAAACTTGTGTGACTAGAGGAGAGTTTCGAAGGGGAGGTAGTTAGAAGGGTGACTTTGGATTTTATTCCATCTATGATGGTTGCTCCAGGAGAGTTTGTATGGGCAGATGTATATTTTATTTTATTATTTTTTTAAAGATTTATTTATTTATGCATACAAGCACTGGGGTACAGGCCAGAGGTGTGGGGGGGGGGGTGAGAGGATTCACCACAGAGAGCGGGAGCAGAACAGGCAGATGAACAGAAGTACACTGCTGAAGGGGGCAGCGGGCACAGCAGGAGAGGTCTGCAGCGCCATGTGGGTCCCCTCCCTGGCCGGCAGCAGGGATCGAACTCGTGCTGCAGGGGCTGCAGTTTGCTTCATAGTGCATTGCTTAACCCACTGCGCCACCGGGGAGGCCCGGCAGATGTATATTTTAAAAGGTTCTCTTTGGCCAGATGATTGCTATTTAGACTGAACCAGTGATAGTAGTGGAGGAAGAGAGAATTGGTTGCATTTGCTATTTTGGAGGAGTTCACGGGATTTGCTTATGTGTTGGTTGTGTGAAAACAGTCCTGTAGCCAGAACCACAGGGTAGTTGGAGATGGTGTTCAGCATGATGGGAACACCAGGAGAGGAACAACCTTTGGAAAATCAGTGTATATAGTAAACATGTTCATCTGGTTTGCCACATGTGTTTTAGAATTTTTTTAAACATTTATTCATTTATGCATACAACAACTGGGGTATATATAGGCCAGAGGTGGTGGTGGGGGGTGTGTGGCGGTGAGAGACAATGACGAGTAGAACAGGCAGATCTAGTGAAATACACGGCTGAGGGGTGAAACAGGAGAGGTCTGCTGTGCCATGTGGGTTAGCTCCCTTGGCTGGGGATCAAACACACGCTGCAGTGGGTTAGGATAGCTTGATAGTGCTGAGACTTTAACCCCTGCACCAACAGGGAGGCCCCAGATGAAATCATATTGGAGGTGGAGTGATGGGTCCTAAATCCAAAGACTGGTGTCCTTAGAAGTAGAGAAAAGAGTTATGGACATACAAAGGAAGAAGTCATGTTGCCACAAACTAAAGAACACCAGGAGTTATCAGAAGCTATAAAAAGGCAAGGAAAGATTCTTTCTTGGAGTCCAAATTAGGTAGTATGGCTCTACTGAACAGGAACCCATACTTTCTGTTTTCCAGAACTGTGAGGGGAACCATTTTTTTTTTTTTTTTTAAGCCATCAAGTTTGTGGTAATTTGTTAAGCAGCCACAGGAAATTAATAAGTGTTCCCTTAATTCTGATTTTTCAGATCCAGTTTGATTTATTTGAGCTTCTATTTATAGAGTATATCAGTATAGAGTATAGTGTGTCTTTATGATCAAGTATTTTATTTGGTCTCCATTTCATGAATCTAGAAAGCAGTTATTCTGAATTTGAGTCTCTTGAAACTTAAGAGTCTTGGACCCAGGTATTGAAGAATTTTATGCTGGTTTTTGATATTTCTGCTTTGCTTTGATTTAGATGTGACAAGACTAAATTATATAGCTTATGTTTTTCAGGGAGGTGGTGAAAAGGAATATTTAAAATATTTGATATCATGGTATTATTGTCTTTAAAAAATCCCATGTGGGGCAGTTAGTTTTTTCTCTTAAATTTGAATTGGAAAGGTAAACAGTAGTAATTCAGTTAATCAGCTGTTAACAACCCTCATGTATCTAGACCCTTACTAACAAATAATCAATCAGAAATTAATATAAGCAAAGTAGATATCATGAGCACTTATTCAGAGCCCCTGTGCCTTTTATCAGTCTGTTTACTTTTAATTATACATAAGACCATTTTTTGATAGCAAATACTTTCTTCAAATTATTTTTATAACTGGGATGGGGACAGGGGGTCCTATGACACTGTTAGTTGGTGATAATCATTGTTAATTGCATTTGAAGAACAATTTCACTGAGGTATAATTTTTTATTCTATAATATCTGCCCATTTCAAATGTAATTTTTTTGGTAAATTTATTTGCGTTGTGCAACTATCACCATAATCCAGTTTTAAAACATTTCTGTCATCTCTGTTAGATCTCTAGTGCTTATGTGTACTTAATTCTTGTTGCTACCCCATTTCCAGGCATCCACTAATATTGTTTCTCTTTTCTGAACATTTCATATAAATGCAATCATACATTGCATTGTGGTCTTTTATGAGTGACTTTTTTCACCTGCATGATATTTCTAGAATGTGGATACATCATTTGCATTTCTGTTTACTAATTAATGGACCTCTGAGTTGAATGAATAATATTGCTGTAAGTCTTTGTGTGGACCTAAATTTTTATCTCTTTTGGTTAGATACCTGGGAGTGAAACGGTTGAGTCATAAATTTATGTTTAACTTCTTCAGAAATCACAATGTTGTTTTACAAAATTTTTACATTCCCATCAGTAATGTGTGATGCCTTCTCATATATCCTTGCCAGCCAGTGTTTGTTATTGTCTGTTAAATTTTAGCCATTCAATGGTCTGGAAGGTTATCTTACTGAAACAGTTAACCTTTTGAACTTTTTTTTCCCCAACTCTCTCTCTCTCTCTCTCTCTCTCTCTCTCTCTCTCTCTCTCTCTCTCTCTCTCACACACACACACACACACACACACACACACACACACACTTGAGCTTTTTAATTCCTAGAGCAATAATAGGCAAAGAAAGAGCTACCATTTGAGTGTTTATGCTTCTGTGCCACTTAAGTGCTTTATTGATTTTATATCAGTCCTCAAAACCCATGTGCTGAGGTGCTATTGTTAGCTGAATTTTGCATATGAAGAACTGAGGTTTGTTGCTTCTGTTTGATAGAGTTGGAATATGAATGTCTTTTAGTTGACCTTTCTGATCTGTACCTTTAAACTACAACAGGAATTACAAGAAATATATTACAAAAAGAATAAGAGGGGCCTCTGTAGAAGAGAAGGGGCAGAGTACATAACAAATAACCAACCTACAGCAGTGTAGGAAACTCTTGTTCTGTAAATTTTAGTGTATTTTGAGGGTGTTTATATAATGAGTATTTATAGTGGCATCCCTGCATCCCTCATATAAAAGATCATTTTATTCTGTGTTTTATTTAAGAAATCAGACAGATTCAAGTGTATTTCTCTACATCTTTCCAAGCTTTTTAACAAAAATTTAAAGTAAGGTTTTAATAATCTTTCAAAAACATTTCATTTGCTTTTTACCTTAATATTCTTTAGCATTTTCAGATCTTTTTGAAGAAGTGACATAGAAACACTGTTACTGAAATGTTCTCTTCTGGGAAATTACAAATAAGACTTTGTTACTTAAAAATAGCTGGCTCTAGGGCCTCCCTGGTGGTGCAGCGGGTTAATCGCCACACTGCAAAGCATCTGCTGCACAGCAGCACAAGTTCAATCCCCGGCCAGGGAGGGGACCCATGGCACAGCAGACCTCTTCTGCCTCGCCCACTGCTACCCTTAGCATTGTATTTCAGTTGATTTGCCTATTCTGCTCCCTATTCCATCTCTGGTGAATCCTCTCACCTCCTATGACTCTGGCCTGTACCCCAGCTCTTGCATGCACAAATAAATGAATCTTTAAAAAAAAAAAAAACTGGCTCTATATATCAATGGCTTTTAAAAAATAAAAATATATAAGTAGTTACTGTGTAATTGTCTAATTTTCAGATTGTAGTTTCATTTCATATGCATTTTTAATATACTTGACTCCCTAGCATATTAATAATGTGCTATTTGTTTAAAATTTTTTAGTTTGGAGACATTAACATTTAAATTTTGCTGCATACATTTTTATCTTTCATTAATCCATGCAGACTTATATTCAAGTGCTTATGTATATAGAATCATTTAAAATAAACTCAAGATTAAGCTCTCTAGGTTAGAGTATGATCATCTGTGTCTTAGATTTATTGGTTTTGATTCATTTCTATATACCCATTCCCTTTCATCTTTGCTTTGCAATTTTTTTTTCTGTTCTAAAAGTAGAAAACGAAATATACAACCTTTCCTTTATAATTTGAGTATACTTTTTGTATAAATTTCATTATTTGATATTTTTTATATTTTTTCTTATTTATTAAGAGGTAGCTTGATGTAAGCTCAGTTTCTGCCTTTGAATTTATAGGTGTTGAAAAGCAGTTTCTAAGTAACTGAAAATTTTTTTATTCCATCAGTAATTCTCAGTTTATATTAGCGTAGTGTCTGACATGGTTAGCCT
The DNA here is from genome assembly GCA_019455555.1 of Galemys pyrenaicus. NCBI lineage: Eukaryota > Metazoa > Chordata > Mammalia > Eulipotyphla > Talpidae > Galemys > Galemys pyrenaicus. The sequence goes on along the minus strand of JAGFMF010011756.1, from coordinate 7,128,815 downwards.
TCATTGTCTTTATTTTGTATAATGTTTGATTCTTTTAAGATTTATTTATTTATGCATACAAGAACTGGGGTGTAGGTCATAGGTGTGGGGGGTGGGGGAAGTAAGAGAATTCACCAGAGACAGAGTGGGGAGCATAACAAGTGGATTTACACTGCTGAGGGGAGCAGTGGGCAAGACAGGAGAGGTCTGCTGCACCATATGGGTTAGCTCCTTGGTCTGGGATGCTGCAGTATCTGGCCATAGCTTCATAGTGCTGAGACTTAACCACTTGCATCACCAGGTTGTTCTGGAAGTTCCTTTTCTTAAGCACAAAACAAAAATTTTGAAATTTGAAATTGCAAAGAAGCAATAATCAAAGACATTGAAGAAGACTTCTGAAGTTGCTAACACCTGTGTATACTAATAGCATATTTCAGGGAAAAAAAAGATTCTTACAAAACTCAGTCTAGCAATATTATTTAAAATCAAGGGTTAAAAAAAAGGTCTCATGAAATACCTAGGCAGAGAAAAATTAACTTCTAAAGAAGGAATTGTAATGGTTTGGTTTAAGATGCAAAGGAGTTTTAGCCTAGGTAAACCTGATAGGAATTTGCTGAAAATGATAGAATGGTAACTCAGCTAATAAACTTATACGTACTGTTTTATACATTTATCTTATGCCTTGCCTTTGTTCCTATCTTCCTTTGTTCCTTCCCCCCCCCTTTCACCTATTCATTTCATTTTCTCATTCTCTTTATGTCAAATTATACTTTTAGAAAATTATCAGACATGTGAAGATGTGTTTACATGTTTATTCATCTCATTCTAATTGCTGAAAGTTAACCAATATGGAATTGGTTAAATAAATGATATGTACATTCATACAGAACCCTACAAAGCTCTGAGGAGTGATGTGCTGGAAATATGTTTATTGATGATGACATGAGTGAGTGGGAAAAGATTATATAATAGTATTTTCTTAGGAAAAATGTGCATATACATAGAAAGTATTGTAAATAAAAGGGAATATTGAAAATATCATTTATGATTATGTTTACTCATTTTATAAATGGGTTACTTTTTGCTGTTGAGTTTTTAAAAGTATTTTTATGTATTTTCAGTATGTAAAGTCTATGTGTAAAGCTTATATATGCACAAGTCCTTTGTCATATATGTGAGTTACAAATATTTTCTGTAACTTATCTTTGTAAGCTACTCTAACAGAGTCCATTTTACTAACTTTTTTGGGGGATATGTCTAATTGCTCCAACAGTGTGTGTTGAAAAGCGCTAGGTTTCTCTCTTAAATTATCTTGGTACCTTTGGAAAAAATCAGTTGGCCTATTCTTGTGGATCTGTATCTGGACTCCATTCCCTTTATTGGTATCTGTGTCTGTAACAGGGCAAACCTGGAGGATGAGGGATGACCTGATCAGTGAGTCCTCACCCTCACACTTAATGCAGGATACAGAGAGAACTAAAAATGAATAGGTTTATTTATATAGTGTGAAAAAAGGAGAGCTGAGAGAAAAAGGAAAAGGAAATTTATTTGCCTTATGCCCTGTGTCCTACCAGAGTGTTAATAGAAGCCAGCAAAAAACATCTCCTGCTTGTGCTCCATCTTCTAAAGTCATCATGACAGGTCAGCTCTGTCCCTAGGTCCCACCAGTTTCCATTTAGAGTGTCAGGTGGTGGAGTCAAGAAAGCTCCTCACTGGCTAAGGGCATCACCCACTGGTTCAAAGGTTCTTCCTCTAACATGTCCCTTCTCCAGTATCTCTTTGTTTTTATTATTTTAACTTTAAAGTCTTAAGCTTTAAATATGGTGATTCTTTCCACTTCATCAAAATTCTTTTAGTTACATTCCCTTTTTGCTTGTAAATTTTAGAATCTATCTACAAAAAATTACGGAATTTTAGTTTGCTCTGGGTTAAATCTGTACATCTATTTGGGGGGAATTGACATCTTTACTGTTTTCAGTTTTCCAATTTATGAATATGATGTGTTTCTCCTATTTAAGTTGTCTTTGATTTATTTCAGTATATATCCTGTATGTGTTTTCATTGGGTTTCTACTTAAGAATTTCATGTTTGGGGAGGCTCTTCCAAGCAGTGTTTTTCCTTTTTTAAGTTTTGGTTTCTAATTTGTTCATTGCTAGTATGTAAAATTTGATATTTTTTTAATTAAAAACCTTGTTAAATGCATTTATATATTCTGAGAATTTTTCTTCTGAACTTCTTGGGATTTATTTTACTTAGACAAACATGTGAACTATGAATAAGAACAGTTTTATTTCTTCCTTCCCAATCTGCATGCTGTTTGTTTTTCTTGCTTCTTGCGCTGATTGGGATATTTAGAAAAAATTATATTGACATGGTCAGACTAGATATTCTTGCCTTGTTCCTGATCTTGGGGGTGAGCATTCAGTTTTTCATCATTAAATTTGGTGTTAGTTGTGCATTTCTTTTTTTTGGTACCTAGCCTTAAAAGTTGAGCTTTTAAGCAATGAAAGTTAGCTTTTATTGCTATGTTCCTGAGAGTTTTTATCATAAATGGATTTATAATTTTGTTAAATGCCCTTTCTGCATTACTTGATATAGTCGTGTGGTTTTTCTTCTTCCCCTTGTTTACAAGGTGGATTATATCGGTTGATTTTCTTTTTTTAATATTGAATTTGTTTTGGATTCTTGGAATAAACCCCAATTGCTTTTGGTGTATATTGGTAGATTCTATCTATTTGCTAATATTTTGTTGAGAATTTTACATTTATATTTATAAGTTACATTGTTTTGTAGATTCTTTTCTGTACTGTCTTTGTCCATGCAGTGCACTTAAAGTTTGATGGGTTAAATGCATAATAACTCACAAAATTGTCTTTACCTCAGACACTACTCCCAAGCAACTGCATTTCCAGGCCACTGTCTTTTCTAACTAACCGGCTACATATTTGCAGGTTCCTGTTGCCTTCTCCGGTTCACTAGCTAGAACACTACAAAAACTTAGTCAAGTGCTATAGTTAGGATTGCATTTTGTTAGAAAGACTATAAGTCAGTACCCTTTAAAAGAAGAACTCTGTAGGGTGAGGTCTTGAAGAGTCCCAAATGCAAAGGTTTCATTTCCTCAGGATGTCATTCTTACAATAATTGCAGCTAGGAAAATGCACCCCACCTTTGGGTGTCCAGAGTTTTTGTTGGGGATTTCATTACACAGTGTTAATTGATCAACTTGCTGGCCCCATGTTTGAGCCCAGTCTGTCTCCCTCATCCCCTCTGAAGATCTGAGATCAAAGTCCCAACTTTGTAATCTCTGGATTGCTTTTTTCAACCAAACAAGCCTCTAGTCTGAAACTCCTACAGGCCCACCATGCATAACAAAAATACTCACATGGCTTGGGAAAATTCAAAAGGTTTAAGGACTTCTTCCAGGAACAGGGACAAAGACAAACCACATCCTTAATTATACAACAGTTCAGTTTTATTATTAAGATAATATTGGTCTCATAAAGTGAGTTGAAAGCTGTACTAACCTTTCATTTTCAAAAGAAAATTGTATGGAATTGATATTAATTTCTCTAAGCATTTGGTAGAATTCTCTAGTGAAGTAAGCTGGTCCTAGAGATTTCATCTTTGGTTGTTTTTTTTGTTTTTGTTTTTGTTTTTTTTAAGATTTTTTTATTTATACATATAAGAACTGGGGTACAGGCCAGAATCCAGGGCAGTGAGAGGATTCACAAGAGACAGAGCGGGGAGCATAACAGGCAGACTGACTGAAACACACTGCTAAGGGGAGCAGCGGGCACGGCAGGAGAGATCTGCTGCACCATATGGGTCCCCTCCCTGGCAGGTGGCAGGGATCAAACTCGTGCTGCAGTAGTTGCGGTTTGCTTCATAGTGCGTTGCTTAACCCACTGCACCACCAGGGAGGCCCATCTTTGGTTGTTTTTAAGCTATGAATTTACTGCCTTTGTGGTTGCAGAACTATTCAAGTTATCTTATATTGGTGGTTTGTACTTTTTTGAACAGTTGTTCCATTTCTTCTCATTAATGAAATTTATGTGTAAAGTTGTTTGTATTCCTTTTAATAATTGGTATTATAGTAATAATCTTGTCTTATATCAGGTATAAGTAATTTGTGTCATCAGCTTTGCTAGAGATGTGTCAATTTTTTCTTTTTAGAAAGCTAGCAGGTTGTCATTTATTTTTTTCCAATTCTGTTTTAAATTTCATTGATTTTCTTTCTTTCCTCTTGCTTTGAGTTTATTCTTCTTACTACTTTCTTAAAGTGGGAGTTTAGATTTGATAACTTTAATCTTTTTAAAAATCTCTGAAATTTATTTGTGAGCACACCTAAATACTACCCTTTTAGGAAATTTCAGTTATATAGTACAGTGTTATCACTGTAGTCATTTCAGTTATATAATACAGTGTTATCACTGTAGTCACCACACTGTATATTAGATCATCAGACCTTATTTACTTTATAACTGAAAGTTTTTGTACCCTTTTGTTAGCCTTTCCCTATTTCTCTCACCCTTCATGCACCCTTTCTGTTGAAAACATTATTCTGTTTCTATGAATTTTTCTTTTTTCTCTATTAAGATTCCACATATATATGACAACATACATTATATGTCTTTTTTCTAGTTTATTTCACTTAGCCTCATGTCCTGTTGTATATGCTTGTACCATATCTTCTTGAGTCATTCATCTGCTGGTGGATACCCAAGTTGTTTCCATATTTTTCAAGATAATGATTTTGTTTCCTTTGGATACTAAGTAATGGAATTGTTGGATCATATGGTAGTTCTACTCTCAGTTTCATGAGGAGGCTTTGTACTGTTTACCATACTAACTGTACCAGTTTACTTTTCACCAACCAGGCATCTATCAATAAGTCCTCCCTAATATTTGTTATTTCTTGTTTGTTTGTTTTTTGATAATAGACATTTTACAAGTGTGAAGCGATATCTTACTGTAGCTTTGATTTGCATTTCCCTGGTGATTACTGTACCTCTCAGCCATTTGTGTGTCTTTGGGGAAATGTCTATTCAGGGCCTTTACCCATATGTTTCCTTAAGGTTTATTTATTTATACATACAAGAACTGGGTTGTAGGCCAGAGGTGTGGGTGGTGAGAGGATTCACCAGAGACAGAGTGGGGAGCAGAACATGCGGATTTACTGAAATACACTGCCCAGGGGAGTAGCAGGTCAGACAGAAAAGGTCTGCTACATCATGTGTGTCAGCTGCCTGGCCAGGGATTGAATTCATGTAGTGGCTGGTGATAGCTTGATAACTTGATATAGCTGTGTCTTTAACTCCTGTGCCACCAGGCGGTCCCCTTTACCCATTTTTCAGTTGGGTTTTTTTTAAAATTACTGAGTTGTATGAATTTCTTGTATATTTTGGATGTTAACCCCTTATTGGTGTTTTGGGAATATTTTCTCCCTTTTCATAGGTTGTCTTTCTATTGTGTTGATTTTTTCCATTGCTGTGCAGAACCTTTATAGTTTGATGTATTCCCACTGGTTTATTCTTGCTTTTATTCCCTTTGTGTTTGATGTCAAATCCACAAAGTTTTTGATGACTGTTGTCAAGAACCTTTGTTTTCTTCTAGTTGACTGTTATTCAGCTATGTATTTTTGGTGATATTTTTGTTTGAGTTCTGCTTATTGAAAGATAAGGGTGTTGAAATTCTACTTTATCTGCTATTAACAGAACCATTTGGGGCCTCCCTGGTGGCGCAGTGGGCTAAGCAATGCACTATGAAGGAAATCGTAGCCACTGCAGCATGAGTTTGATTCCTGTCCCCGGCCAGGGAGGTGACCCACATGGCACAGCAGACCTCTCCTGCCTCATCTACTGCTCGCCTTAGCAGTGTGTTTCAGTCAATCTGCCTGTTCTATTCCCCACTCTGTCTCTGGTGGATCTTCTCGCTCCCCGCCACACAACTCTGGCCTGTAAAACTACAGATACAACTACAACTACAGTTCTTGTGTGCATAAATAAATAAATCTTTAAAAACCCAGAACCATTTCTTTCTTTTGATTAATGTTTATGTGGTATATCTTTTTCTATCTGTTTACTTCCAACCTACCTTTATTACTATATTTGAAGTTTCATGTAGAGAGTAGATAGTTGGTTCATTATTTTGAAAATCTAGTATGCCATACCTATTAATTGTTATGTTTATTAGACCTTCTATTACATTTAATGTGTTAGAGCTTGTTCTGGCATTTTATTTCTGTGTTTTGTTTTATTTTTCTTTCCTGTGTCTTTTTTGCTGCCTTTATGATTACTAACTGAATAATTTTTAGAATTCTACTTTATCTGTAGTTTTTAAGTGCATCTCTATATTTGAATTTTGTAGTATGTTATTATCCCTTCTATTATTACATTATCTCTACTATCAGAGTCTACCAATGTCAAGATTTTACTTATTTGAGTAACCTCTATTTAAGTCCCTTTCTGCATATCTCTGTAATATTGCCTTTAATATTTCCTTTACATAGATTGGGAACCATGTAACGACAGTGTTTTATTTTTTATCTCAAATGTTTAAATACCTTGGAAATGAGGAGAAAGAAGAGTGTTAATATTTTTCCATATTTTTATGTTTCTTGTTTTTTCTATTATGAAATTCCTTCTTTATCATTTTCTTTCTGTTTGAACAGTGTTTAGGGTAGATCTAGTGGTGATAAAGTCTTACAGTTTTCTTTCTTCTGAGAAGTTCTTGATTTTAAATTTAATTCCTTTAGGGTTTTTTCATTGAATATAGAACTTTGGGTGGAAGTTCTTTCTTTTAGCTCTTGGAAATGTTCCATCAACCCCAAATATTGGTGTCCATAGTTTCTAATGAGAACTTCACTGTCTCTTGAATCATTGTTGTGTGTTTATCTATCTGTATGAAAACTTAGGCTGCTTCTATTGTTGACTATTGTGAATCATGCCGCATGAACACGGGTTACAAATATCTTAAGATTCTGCTTTAAGTTCTTCGGTAGTAGGAGAGAATTACTGTATCATAATATATTTTAATTTTTTGAGGGATTGCTGTACTGTCAATAGCAGCTGCACTATTTGACACGCAGGGTTTCATTTGTTCACATTGTCTCCAACACTTGGTTCTTTTTCTTTGACACCCTAATGACCTGCACAGTGGCATCTCATCTTAATTTGTATTTCACTATTGATTATTAATGTTGGACATCTCATGTGCTTGTTGGTGATTTGTTTATCTTTGGAGAAATACCTATTCAAATTCTTTGCCCATTTTTAAATCAGTTTGTTTGCTTTTTGTTGTGTTGTAGCAATTCCTTATATATTCTTTATATTACCTCATGAGCAGAGAGCTATGATTTGTACAGTTTCCCCAATTCCTTAGATGACCTTAGTTGATTATTACTTGGATGCGAGTAACAGTTGTTTTTTTAAAGTAGAAATAACATTGCAGTGTAACTCATTTCAGTTGTACATCGTTATAAATCACCATCTGGATATAAAACATTAAATTCACCACTGTGAAAGTCCACTTCTATCCTTCACCCACACACTTGAACCCCTTTGCCCAATTTTCTCATCTCCCTTCCTTTCTGGTAATCACTAATTTGATCTTATAATTGAAAATTTTATTTTTTAATTAGTTTTTTCACTGGTTTCTCTTTGTACACACATGTAAATGAAATCTCATGGTGTTTGTTATAAGCAGTGTGCTTATTTCATTAAGCATAATATCACCTAAGTCCATCTATGCTTTTGCAAGTGTCAGGAATTCCTTTGTTTTTTTCCCTAATAGTTAAGTCATATATAAAGTAACATCTTTATCCAATCATCTGTCCTTTAGTACTAAGGTCCTATCAAGCTCTTTTGTATATAATGCTACAATGAACATGGGCCCGTGGGGGTGGGGGGATGGGGGGGGAAAGGGTTGGGGGGGTGTATCTCTTCAAGTGAAACAACTGGATTGTGTGGAATTTTTTTTTTTTTTGAGGAATCTCCTTACCTCTTTCTGTAATGTCTGTACCAATTTACATTCCCACCAACAGTGTATGGGGCTCCCTTCTTTCCAAATTATTTCTAACACTTGTATGGCTTTCATGTAATAGCCGTTCTCCTAAGAGTAAGATATGTGTTCCCCTAATGATAAAATGATGAGTACCTCTCTTTTCATGTTTCTCTTGGCCATCATATGTCTTATTTGGAGAAATTCCTGTCCAGTTGCTGTACTCATGGGTTTTTTAAAAAAGATTTATTTATTTATGCATATAAGAACAGGAGGGTAGAGGCCTGAGGCATGGGAGGGGGGAGGGTGAGAGGATTCACTAGAGACAGAGAGGGCAACAAAGAACAGGCAGAATAACTGAAATACACTGCTGAGGGGAGCAGTGGGCGAGATAGGAGAGGTCTGCTGCACCTTGTAGGTCTCCTCTCTGACCAGCAGCAGAGATTGAATTTGTGCTGCAGTGGCTGCAGTTTGCTTCACAGTGAGTTGCTTAACCCACTGTGCCACCAGGGAGGCCCTATACTCATGTTTTTAACTGGGTTGGTTTGTTGTTTTTTATAAGTTCTTTATTTTTTTTATAAGTTCTTTATATATATTGAATATTAATTCCTTCTTGGATGTATGATTGTGAATATCTTTTCCCGCTCAATAGAGGGTATCTTTTGTATTGCTGATAGCTTCTTGAGGTATACAGGAACTTTTGAATTTGATATATCCCATATATTTATTTTTTGTTTTCTTTTCCCATTGGAGTTAATTCCCCAATGACATCTCTAAGACTGGTAGCATAGAGTTATCACCTATGTTTTCTTCTATATACTTTATGGTTTCAGGTCTTTTAATTTAAGTCTTTAATCCATTTTGAATTATTTTTGTGTATGATGTAGATAGAGTTCTATTTACATGCTTTTACATATGGCTCTCCAGTTCTGCCAACATCATTTATTGAAGAAACTTCCCTTGTCCATCGTATGTATACTTTTGACTCCTTTAAATTAATTGCGTGTGTGTTTATTTCTGAGTTCAGTCTTAAACATTTATCTGTGTCAGCTTTTATTTCAACACCATTTTGTTTTGATTACTATTGTTTTGCAGTATAAGTTGAATTTAAGGAACATGATAGCTCCATTATTTTTCAGACTTGTTTTTGCTCCGTGAGGGTCTTTTGTAATTCCAAATAAATTTTTGTGATTATTTTTTTTAATGGCTCTATTTCTGGGAAGAATGTCATTTTAATGACAGGCTTATTTTTAAATGTTTATTTATGCATTTAAGAACTGAGGTGTAGGTCAGAGGTTCAGGGGGTGAGAGTATTCACCAAAGACAGAGTGGGGAGCAGAACAGGTGGATTGACTGAAATATACTGCTGAGGGCTACAGCAGGCAAGACAGGAGGGGTCTGATGTGCCATGTCGGTTAGGTTCCTGTCTGGGGATTTTTGTGGTTGGCAATAGCTTGATAGCACTGAACTCAACCCCTGCACCACCAGGGAGTCCAACATAGCCATTTTAACATCACTAATTCTTCCAGTTCTTGAGCACAGATTGTTAATTTTAAAGTCTGCCACTTTACTATATTCACTTATTCTAGTAATTTTTTTTTAAAAGATTTATTTATTTATGCATACAAGCATTGGGGTACAGGCCAGAGGTGTGGGGGGGGGTGAGAGGATTCACCACAGAGAGTGGGATGCAGAACAGGCAGATCAACGGAAGTACACTGCTGAGGGGAGCAGCGGGCACAGCAGGAGAGGTCTGCAGCGCCATGTGGGTCCCCTCCCTGGCCGGCAGCAGGGATCGAACTTGTGCTGCAGTGGCTGCGGTCTGCTTCATAGTGCGTTGCTTAACCTACTGCGCCACCAGGGAGGCCCTATTCTAGTAATTTTTTAGTAGACTCTTTGGGATTTCCTGTGTTTATTATGTCATAATTGATATTGTGTTATTTTATTATGTCACTTGATAATTTTAGTTCTTCTTTCTCAATCTTGATACCTCATATTTCTTTTTCTAGTTTAATTACTTTGGCTAGGACTTTAGACACTGTATTGAATAATAGTATGTCATTTTAAATGTTCATGTAGTCTATTTCTACTATTGTTTACTGTGCCTTTGGTGTCATAAAACAAATTATTACTAAATTTAGTGCCATGAAAATTTTCATCTGTACTCCAAGAGCTTTATTGTTTCAGCTCTTACATTTAGGTTTGATTTTTTTATAAAACTTATTTAAGAAGTTTTTTTTTTTTCTTAAATCTTTCCATGACTAGTTGAGAAATTCTATTCTATCATCTTTTTCAAGTTGCTTTAAGTGTTGTTAATAGATTTTTTTATTTGGGATTTTTCTTTTTGATGTGGATGTGTATTGCAATTATCTTGCACAACATGGCTCTATCTTGTAAATGCTAGTAACTTTTATCACCATTTTAATTCTCATGGTGTTCTTCAATATCTACTTTGATTTCTTTACTCCAATTGCAGTTAACAGCATGTTGTTTACTCTCCATGTATTTGTGGTTTATCTTGTTTGATTTTTTCTTTACCATTGATTTTCAGTTTTATTACATTGTGGTCAGTGAAAGTTCTAGGTATAATTTCAATCTTTGTGGTTTTATTATCAATTGACTTGTGATTTATTCTTGAAGATGATTCAGGTGCACTTGGAAAAAAAATGTGATTGCAATAGTTTGGGGCTGACATGTATTATAGATGACTGTTAGATCTTGCTCCTCATTTAGAGCTGTTGTTTCCTTAATATACTGTACTTTGTATTTGACAGATCAAATTTTTAATTGAAATAACATTGGTTTACAACACTCTATATTATTAAGATGTATAGGTTCATACCTCATCAGATGTATTGTTACCACATCATACCCATACTGGGGTACAGGCCATAGGTGCAGGGGGTAAGAGGATTCATCAGAGACAGAGTGGTGAGCCGAACAGGCAGGTTGGCTGAAATACACTGCTGAGGGAAAGAGTGGGCGAGACAAGAGAGGGTCTTCTGTGCCATGTAGGTCACCTCCCTGGCCAGGGATCAAACTCATGTTCCAGTGGCTAAAGATGGCTTCATAGTGCCCCCTGGCTGGGGATTAAACTCATGTCATGGTGGCTGTGGACAGCTTCATAGTGCTGTGACTTAATCCCTTGCGCCACCAGGGAGGGTCCACAGATAGCATATTCTTTTGTGAGGCTTCTGATTAATACTTCTTCCTACTCTCTTGGTCTTTTTATACTAATTATGTTTTATTTCCTGAAATTTAGTGCTTAATTATTTAAAATGTAGGAAGAGTTTGGTGTTTGTAGACTGAAAATTTGTAGCTTGGACTACTGAGTTTCCTGATACAACTATAGAAATTTAATTTTTCTGAGGCATGAATTTGGATCGGGTCTCTTATTACTTTTCAATGCTGGTTTGAGGAAGTGAGTCACTTAGTTATTGACTGAGGTTAGACACTGCCTGGGTACATGACAGCCTTTTCTCTTTGTAAGACTTATTATTCACCATAGACATATTTATGAATTTTAGGATCTTAAAAAAGATCTGTTGACTACCTTTATCAATATCAGTGATCTGAAAAATATCTTAGTTTTTTTTGTTTTGTTTTGTTTTACATGGTTTGTGGTCATTTATAGTCCAGCAATCATTTATTGGTGTCCACTCTCAGTACAGTAAAGCAGTTTTAGTAACTTATGCCCAAGTACATATGCAGGTGTGCCCTTTAGGTATCTACATCATTTTACTTATATAATCAGAATAATAATAGCATCTATCTTAAAGTTGGTAGGAGATTTAATAAGATACTTTAAAATACCTGCAGTAGCAGTTGGCCCAATTGGCAACTCTCAGTTGACGTTAGGTGCTGTTATATACAAGTGAAGAGTGCTACTAAGGAGAAAAGATTAAACCTGTATATTCATATGGAGGGAGAAGGAGCATGTCATGGATGCCAGGGATTCTCTATTATATGTCTGTATTTCTATTAAATACTGGTTAATTTGAGGGGATAGAGATTGAAGAACTATGTACCAAACTTTTAAGGAAAATATCAGATCACATTCCTACAATGAAATCACTCCTTTGGAGAGTACAGCTGTATTAAAAGTAGTATTCATGTGTATGAGTTTATTTTTACCATGCTTTTGTGCTATAGATTGTGTTATAAGAAGCACAGTTTCAGTATGAAGTTTGTTTAGTTGAGATATGCAAACATAAATTTTTAAACTACTAAAATGTATCTTGGAAGGGCAGAAAAAAGGATTTGATTTTTTACCTAAGTGTTGCTGTTGAAGATACACCAAGAGGTGGGCATTATGGTGGTGCTTCTGGAGATTAAATTTGTGTGTGTGTGTGTGTTGTATACGTGTGTGCGTGAGAGAGAAATTAATAAGTTTTGACAAATGATTTTAAGAAATGTAGGTTTAGTATTTTTATATGTGTTTGCAGGTACAACTTGATTTGTAAATGAAACTTCAAGGTCTGCTGTTTAATACTTGTGTAAGAAAATTCAGTGTTTGAAAGAAAAAAAAAATAAGTACATCCCCAAAGAAGCACTTATTTTGATGTTCTTAATACTCTATGAGGGAACAGAGGCGCAGAGAAGTAAGAGTGGAAGCTTTTGGGTTTGATTTTCAGTCTTTATGGGTCGATTTCTTTTTACTATGTTTCACCTGTGTAGCCAAGCCTGCAATAGAACCTGAGACTCTGACTTACAATACATGCAATTTTCTTTCCATGGTCCGTATTACTGCTGCTTCATATTTATATGAACAGAATCTATAAAATGTTGACTATATGTTTACTAATAAGGGTGTTAACGTTTAGAACGTTATTTCAGCTGATTTTCACTGTAGTTCCTATGAGCTGTTAATAGTGTGCAGCCATTGCATTATTGTCTATCTAAATATTAAATTCTAGCAAAGTATCATTTTCATAATTCATGATTCCTCTAAGTGCTTATTTTCATTTATTAACGTTTTTTAAAATTTGGTTTACCTATATTTAATATTTTAGTGTCACTAGGCAGGCATTTGATCTGAATTTTAGTGAGGTTTTATTTTGTATTTTAAGATTTTTTTAAGTTTGTAATGGAAAATAAAATTATTGACTTGAAAATATTTATAATCAGCTCACATTTCTAGCATTAGTTTTCAAAATAACAGAATTCCTTCTATTTTAAATAGGCAGTACAATGGTTGTCTTTTTTGTTAGAACTTTCATGAGTAAACTGGAAAACTTATTTAGGATCACATCATCCTAAAATTAAAATATTCCTTAAAATTAATGTCAGTTTCATTTCAATTTCAACTATTTAATTTAGGTTTGTTTCTTTTAAAATCATACTTGGGTAACTCTCTTCATGATTTTAAAAATCTGGAAAACAGGCATGTTGGTAATAATACTATCTGATGTTCTAAGGATGAGAATGATGTAAAACTGCTTTATAAATTATAAAATACCACACGAATAGATACTTTTATTGTTCATTAGGTTTCTTCCTTTCATGTGATTTTTGTTGAGCTCTAATTAGTAATTTCAACATCTTAAAAAATATCCTGCTAGGACTTCAGTAATGTGTCAAGTATTCAAGAAATTTTGAGTACATTAGAATTTTTTCCCTAGTTTTAAGCTACACCATGGAAAAAGTACTTCAAATGCATTAGATAATTTAAATTATAATACATCATTATCTTTGGCCAGAGATCATGATTTAAGTTTAAAAAATTGTACAGTGCCTTTCTGTTTATGAGTAATTAAAAAATTTTTTGAAGTGTGAAATTACAATTGGAAATTCTAGGTTTGTGTTACTTGTAAATTACCTATGTTTCATGTATCTAGTTTTCATTTAAATGTAGTCACTCCCCCTTATTTATCTCTTTGTTGTTTTATGGAGGAAGCTTTACTTTTCACCTTTATTGTGAAATTTCCAGTGATATTTAAGTGCTTGAGAGCAGTAGTAGTGATTGAAATCATAATTTTGCACTTTTCTTTGACACATCCTTTAAGATAGAAGATGGGGATCTGCTGGCTTTGGAAGAAGCCTGGAAATATATGTTTTTGGATGACAATTCTCCTTTTCATATTTCAGAAGACAGTCTTTAATTTAGTGCTTTGATAAAAAAACACTTATTTTGAAATCCAGCAGAAAATTTTGGTAATCTAAAGTATTGCTCACTCTGCTCAACATCTTGCATCATACATATTTGTGTGTTAGTGTTTCAGCTTAGTAAAAATTAATTAGCATTATGTCTGCTAATAACTACAGAAATAATGAATTTTAGTACTGTATGTAGAATAGATTCATTTAAGGGAAAATTTCCATGGCTTGGTTTATGGTGTTATTTTCTTTCAGTAAAATTTAGCTTAGCTTAATGGTTATAAGTATATAATTTAAAAACTTTGGAGGGTGCAAATTAAAACCAAGTATTGTATTAGTAGCTAACAATTTTTACCTAAACCATGGGGATAATTAAAAACCTATACGAGTGAATATACATTGACATATATAACATAATTTATATATACATATATAATACAAATAAAAAATATTTAACCTCTACTTTAGAAATAAAGTATATGTTATTATGCATTGTAGCTTCCTTTTCCAGTACTTTGGAATTTTAACTATCGGAACTTAAGTACTTTTATCTTTTTCATATCTGGAGACATTTGAGACATTTTTTAACTCATGTTAGTGAATACTCATTGGGTAAGCAATTTCTATTTGACACCAGCTGAATAATTGTCCCTGATGCATCTTTTTGCTTCCATGAAATAAGAGAAGGGAGCTGAAGGCAGAGAGCAGCAGCATAAGGAAATGTTTTGTTTTGTTTTTTTGAGTGTTTTTTTTCTGGACACTAAAATATAATTTAAACTGGTAATTTGTTTTAAATTGCTTTGTACTTCAGTAGAAATCAATCGTTGTATGTGATTTAGTCCAGAATTTCACACACTAACTTTGCAGTGGGCCTTGGGAGTCTAAGAAGGCCAATACGTATGTTACAGAAAGGTTAGTATAGGAGACAAGTCCTAGCTGCAATTTTTAAGCAGTATACCTCTTAAAAATCATCTGGATTCCTTTTCCAAATCTTTAAAACACGTTAGAACTTTCTATGTTCCTAACAGTCTTTTCAGACCTGTTAGTTAGCTCACTCTGCCATTTGTCAGGGAATTTTTTTTAACCCCAATCTCCTTAACCCCCTTAATACTTTACTTTTTAATTATCTATTGCTGTGTGATAAGCCACCCCAAAACTTAGTGGTGTGACTATTTTCCATTTCATCATGCTCACAGATGTTCTGTGCCAGGAACTCAGATGGAGCATGTTGCTGTTCTACAATATCTGGAACTATACCTGGGATGTTTCATATTGGAGAGTCTGGGGAAGATGTGAATAGCTTGAAAAAGTAAATCTAACACAACATGTATATTCAAACGAACGTTATTTTTCAAAGTAATCCCTTACATTTATGCAATGTTTTATTTAAAATTGACTTACATTAACATATCTATATAGTTTATCTAAACCATCATTCTTTATTGAACTGTATCATCTTTATAGTTTGTTGCAGACTACTTTGTCATCTAATGAGAGTTATGTGCTCTCTTTCCCGAACAGTGCTTGAACAAACACAATTTGAGATGATTCACAGAAGCTCTAAAGTTAAGAACTTTTGTTTGGTAGTCACATGCCATTCTTCAGTCTTTTTTTTTTTTTTTAAGATTTATTTATGCATACAAGCACTGGGGTACAGGCCAGAGGTGTGGGGGGTGAGAGGACTCACCACAGAAAGCGGGGAGCAGAACAGGTAGATCAACGGAAGTACACTGCTGAGGGGAGCAGCGGGCACAGCAGGAGAGGTCTGCTGCACCATGTGGGNNNNCCTCTCTGGCCGGCAGCAGGGATCGAACTCGTGCTGCAGTGACTGCGGTTTGCTTCATAGTGCGTTGCTTAACCCACTGCGCCACCAGGGAGGCCCCATTCTTCAGTCTTTAAGCTACTTACCAATTAATTGTTGGTTTTAATCTGATTCCCTGTATACACCCTTTTCTTTCTGTGAGGTTATTCATTTAATAGAAGAAAGCACACAGGAAAGAACTGCAAACAGTGAATTCCACAGATATTTTTGAATACTGGCAGCATTGTGATAATTGGTGTATAGTCACCCACAGTTACTGTTTTGGAGGAGACAACACTTTAGATGTTTAAGTTCTTCTGTGTTTATTAAAACTATTTGTTTGACTTTAAGGTGTTTAGTTTGCTTTGAGTAGATGCTGTTGCTCTGTAAACCATACTACATATAAGACAAAAATGTCATGAAATATAGATATAAATCATTCATACTATACAATTATAGTTTGTTGGGTCCATGTAAGTTCTAATTTGAAGTTTGTACAGTCATTGGAGGAAAAGAAAATTGCTAGGACAAGTTGATAGCAAAAATAATACTAAGAGGGAATATTTAATAGACTTAGGAAATCAGGTATAACTATATAATGTTATTTTTTTAATAAAGCGTTTTTTCTTATTCATTAAACAATTCTGTGTCTTATCAACTGTATCAATTTGGTTTCAGTTCTTGAATGTACCCGAAAGGGATAAAAGTTGTATTTCTTTCAAAATACTTTAAAATCTATACTTCTTATGCCAATTATAATGACCCTTTTCTTCCAAGTTTAATATATCCTACTATCCATAATGTAGTAGTTGTGTTTGTAAGGTGTAATTAAAAGTTATAAAGCAGTTCTCACAGGGTAGGTGAGTTAAAAGCTTGTTAGAAAATAATTCCTGACAGACTTTTCAATATATTTTTTATAAAATATATTGTGCATAGTAAATATATACTGTGTATATATTACATATATATATAGTAAAATATATACTGTGCGTAGTAAATAAACCTAGCACTCAATTTTTTTTAAAAAAGATTTTATTTATTTATGCATACAAGCACTGAGGTACAGGCCGGAGGTGCGGGTGGTAAGAGGCTCCACCAGAGACAGAATGGGGAACAGAACAGGCAGATTAACTGAAACACACTGCTGAGGGGAGCAGCAGGTGAGGCAGGAAAGGTCTGCTGCGCCATGTGGATCATCTCCCTGGCCAGGGGCAGGGATTGAACTCGTGCTGCAGTGGCTGTGGTTTGTTTCATAGTGCGTTGCTTAACCCATTGCATTACCAGAGAGGGCCCTAGCATCTGATTTTTATCTTACTTTAGCTAGAGTGATGACTTGACTTATCAAATCCAGTACTATTTGCATTGTCTACATTTCAGAGCACTTTGAAAAATATTTGACTGTGGTCATCCTTGCCTTGGTTCTGACTTTAATAGGCAGGTCTTTTACAATTAAACACTGTGTGGTTTTAGTTTGAATAAATCATTTCTTAATTTGATTTTTTTATATGCATATATGTATTACTTCTGGGTATTTATTTCCCCACTCCACCCCCATTTCTTCTTTAATAATTGGGAATTTATTTCTTGATTCTTTTATTGAAGGCCTGTCTAAAGCAAACTGTCCCTAGCTTATTAAAACAGACGTGCACTTTCCTCAGATGGTGTACTGTATAGTCACTAGAAGTTAAGAAAAGAGGAATTCCTTTTCAGCATAAGCTCAAACACTTAAGAAATTTTGTAGACACACTAAATTAAATGGACATAGTGGATGAAACCCCTGTCTTCTACTTTTTTTCTCCTTAAGTTTGTATATTAGAATCCCCTACAAGCCTTATTAAACACAGATTGTAGCACTTTACCCTCAAAGGAGGATCTGGTGATCCTACTGTTTCTGGGACCACACTGTGAGAACCAATGCTTTGTAATAAGTTTACCCTGATCCTTGTAGAATGGAATTTTCAGTTCGATTGGTTCACTTAGTAGAAGGTTGCATACACATAAGCACAGTATGTACTGGTAAAACACCAAGAAGAGGGAAACTATTTTTTGGATCACTACTTTGCCAGCTTTCTGATCTCAGTCATTTACTAATCTGATCCTTAGTTTCCTTAACTGAAAAAAGAGGAACTATATCCTTTGAGGATAAAATTAAGTGGTATGTTGAAAATTGTCTTAAACACTATATTGCTGATCAGATAATTTAAAGTAGTATTACATATACTTTAAAATGCTTAAAAGGATGAAGGATGTGCTTTATACTATTGTTACTTTTAGTACTTTTATTGATGCTTATTCTACTTCCCTCCAATGACCTTTGTCTTTTAATTTTTCCTAAAGCTGAGTTGTGAAAGCTAATCAGATTCAGCTTTTTTAAATTTTTTATTCAATTTTTTTTTAAAGATTTATTTATTTATGCATATAAGAGCTGGGGTGCAGACCAGTTGTGTGGGAGGTGAGAGGATTCACCAGAGACAGAGTGGGGAGCAGAACAGGCAGATCTACTGAAATACACTGCTGAAGGTAGCAGCAGACTAGACAAGAGAGGACTTCTGCTGTGGCTGTGGTTAACTTTATAGTGCTGCGGCTTAACTCTTTGTGCCACTAGGGGGGCCCTAAGCTTTTTTTTTTTTTTTTTCAAATCAAGGTGTTGTTCTTTTATAACATTCCATAAGTTTCATGTTTATTTTTACATAGAATAACTGGGGTGAAGGCCAGATTTACGGGGGGTGAGAGGATTCGCTAGAGACAGAGTGTGGAGCAGAACAGGTGGATCTACTGAAATACACTGCTAAGACGAGCAGTGGACAAGACCAGAGAGGTCTGTTGTGCCATCTGTGTGTTAACTCCTTGGCAGGGGATCAAACTCAAGCTGTAGTGGTGATAGAACTGAGACTTTACTCCTAGGCCACCAAGGGAGGTCCTACACTACATTTTGATGATCACAAAATTTTAGTTTCTAATTTACAGTTGACCCCCTACCAGCTTTGTCTCCCATCCCTCATACGTACACCCTCTTCTCCTGTAACTTCCATTATGTTTTCAGAATCTAAGATGTTTTTGTTTTATTTTGTATTGTTTGTTTTCACAGTAGTGAAATCATACAATTTCTGTCTTTCCATCTGACTTACTTCACTTAGCATGTTCTCAAGGGGTATCCTGGCTTTCACAAATGATGAGATAACAACTTTAGTTATAACTGAGTAGTATTCCATTGGGAATGTGTACGCCATCATTATCTAGCCATCTGTCAGTGGACACTAAGAATTTTTTTCTATATCTTGGCTATGATAAATAATGCTTCAGTAGACACAGGGATTCATATATCTTTTTGGATTAGTGTTTTTATATTTTCCAGATAAATACTTAGAAGTACATATGGATCATGTGGTAATTTTATTAATTTTTTTTTAAAACCTCCAAACTACATTCCATAGTGGCTGCACCTATTTACATTGCCATCAACAGTGTATGAGGGTTCTCTTTTTTCCATATCCTTGCCAAAACTTATTTCTTTGTGTTAATAGCAATCCTCACAGGTGTAATGTGACATTTCATTGTATTGACTTGAATTTCCCTAATGTTGATGATGAGTATCTTTTTTTGTGCCTGTTGGTTATCTCTGTGTCTTTGGTTAAATGTCTAGTTAGATCCTCTGCCCATTTTTTAAACTGGTTTTAAATTGGAGTTTTTGTTATTAAGTTGTGTGAGTTGTAGATGTATTTTGGATATTTTTGTCAGATGTATGATATCCTTGATTTTTAATATTGGTTACTTTTTAATGATAGTATCTTTGAGTTTAAGTGGACTTGAGTGGCTTTGCAGAGAAATATTTTTTTTTATTATTTTTTTTAAAGATTTATTTATTTATGCATACAAGCACTGGGGTACAGGCCAGAGGTGTGGGGGTGGTGAGAGAATCCACCAGACAGAGCAGGATGCCGAACAGGCAGATTGACAGAAACACACTGCTGAGGGCAGCAGCAGGCGAGGCAGGAGAGGTCTGCCTGCACCATGTGGGTCCCCCTCCTGGCCGGCGGCAGGGATTGAACTCGTGCTGCAGTGGCTGCAGTTTGCTTCACAGTGCGTTGCTCAACCCACTGCGCCACCAGGGCGGGCCATGCAGAGAAATATTTTTAAATGAATACAAGCAGTTTTCATGGATCTATAAAAATATTAGCAGGACCATAAAGATATCTATCAAGCTGTAAATATGAAAGCTTTGTGTTGACAATCAGTAATTGTTTTGTAATTTTTAAAAAATGTATTTATATGTATGTACTTTACATCATTTTTGCTTTCTTTTCTCAAGTATAGGCCCCATAAAAATGGGAACCAATTCACCCATGCACCATCATACATATCTCCTTCTTTCCTATCCCTCTCTCCCACTCCTGTAGGCAGTTTCTCATTTTTAATCATCTGTTTGTTTTTGTTTTTTCCTTGTACTCTAAAGGGCTTAATACATGGAGGTATTTAATAATTTTTAATTTTTAAAAAATTTTAATAATTACTATTAAATTTGTAGGCCAGTGCTTATAATACTACGATTTAACAGATTTTATTCAATATTCATAAATGTACTTATCTAATAGAGTGGTAGGTGTAAAATGTAGTAGTGCTTGGCACATAGGTTCACAACTACTGTTGGCTGTAGTAATAGTAATTGTTCATGTTGTATCTGAATGCTTTTCTTCTAAATTTCAAATAGGTTTAACCAGATTCCCCAATCTATCATTTAAATTTAAGGCTTTTACCTAATTTACTTCATCTATAGGTATATATAGCAGCAAAAGGAAAAATATCCCAGTATATTATGCATATATAATTCACAATGCCTCATATAGTTTTTAGTAGAAAAATTGGTTAAATATCAGTCCATATATACATAGTCAAAGAGGTATGGTCCTGGCCTGATACTTATCTTGAGGTAGTCCCGAGTGGTGCATTGTACCTCATATTTTGTGACTTTAGTAAAGCATACTTAATATTCTGTTCTTAATACTTCTTTCTGGTTAATGTATTTAGTTAACTTGACAAAAAGAAAAGTACAATTTTGAGAAAAGGAAGTAATCTGCAATTGTATCTACTAAAATGATCATTGTTAGTGTGTTTTTTTTTTAATAGTTTTATAGAATTTTATTATTTGGGTAAAGTTTACTGAAACAGTCTGAGTACCTAATTTTCTTTTAAATTTGCATTCTGCCCAACATCTTGTAAAAGTTACAAAATAGTTTATAAACTTATAATTGAATTAATAATCTTTGTGTTGTCAAGTTTTCTAATGTATGTATGTTTGTTTTCCCACCAGAGGAAATAAAAGCTGAAACTGAAAAACAGAGGTTTGTGGTTCTTCTCTCTCTAGTAAAAATAATTTGTGAATTTTTGTTAGTCTTAGATCTGAATAATAGTATAATCATGTATATTTTAGTGCAGTAAATTTTTTGCTTGTGATCTTTATTATAAAATTAATTAAAATCATTTCTAAGAAATTGTAAGTATACTTACAAATACAAAAAGACTTTATAAATAAATATATAAAGGTATTTCTAAAATACCATAGAATATGCTTTAAAATCATTATTAAATACTTACTAGGTTTCTTTGATAATGTAACCTTTTTCAGACAGTGTTGAATAACTTAGAAGTACGATGTAACTTAAAGATAAGTAGAAGGTTTATTGCTTCTTTAATGTATTATGATATCAGATTCATTAGATGGCACTGGAGTATTTCTATAATAAAAATATCTTGATCTTTGGAAAGAATACTATGTAAGAATTCAATGTTTCGTGTTTAGTCATAGCTCTTATATTGAAATTCTGTTTATGAGTTTATCATCAGCATGTTAAGTGTGATATTTTAATCAGCCTCTTTTTTTCATCTAGCCCTCCTCATGGAGAAGCAAAAGCTGGATCAAGCACCCTTCCACCAGTGAAATCAAAGACAAATTTTATTGAAGCAGACAAGTACTTCTTACCATTTGAATTGGCATGCCAGTCCAAATGTCCCCGCATAGTTAGTACATCTCTAGATTGTTTACAGGTATGTGTAAAGTAGCATTATAAAAGTGTATGTATACATCCAGTATATATGTGTTTCTAAAACATTATTCACAATTGATGATTCAGATATCTTCTATAGAAGTCTTGAATATTCCTTGTGTGATGAGAAACCAGTGGGGCTTTTTTTCAAGATAGACAGTAATAGCTACAAATCTCTAGTATAATGGTAACGAAAATCATTAGTGAGATGTAAAATCTTAGGGCTATCAATAATGAAAATGTTGATTTGGTTTCTTTCCGTCAGTGAAATGAAAGATTCATTTTTAACCTTCTGCTGACTTTATGTATGTTTTCATTTGCAAATGGTTTTACTAAATGCCTGCTCTTTTGTATAAAGCAGCAGGTTAATACTTATATTCACTGCTGGACTTTAACTTTGACTTCATTTATGTCAGAAAAATTCCATAAATCTAGTTCTATAAGGCAAACTTTTAGGTGGAGGGGCCCTTCTCTTCAGGCAGCCTCACTGTTTTAGGTTATGCCTATTCAACTGACAATTCAGCAGGTAGAAAAAGACCATATGCACAAGATTGTTCTTGAGAGGTTGAAGTTAAATACATTTGCTATAAATAAATTACAATGTCTGAATTCTACTTTCTAGGACTATCATGGTAATACTGAATGAACAAATTCTTGATATTTTGTGACCAGTATATAGAAACTGGGTTGTTGGTCTATTCACAAATTTAGTTTGTAAAGAAATTTTGAGTCATTTAAACTTGATTCATTTAAAAAACAGTAATCTAACTCAGAGACATTCTGAAATATCGTGATTATTTTTGTGCTTTTAAAAAGTTTTGCGATTATTTTTGTGGTTAGTACAAGTATGGTTTCACATGTTAATAGCTACTAAATATTCAGGAAAAGTTGGTAAAGTCTTGGCTTTGATTATATCTTTAATTTTTTTGTGTAAAAGGTTTAATGTCTATTTAGTTATACATTGTAATTTTTATGTATACTTCGTTAGCATATGTATTGGTTAGCTTAATTTGGATCTTTATTTTTTTTCTGTTTCAGAAACTTATTGCTTATGGGCATTTGACTGGCAATGCTCCAGATAGTACAACACCAGGCAAAAAATTAATTGATAGAATTATTGAAACAATTTGTGGTTGTTTCCAAGGTCCTCAAACAGATGAAGGAGTTCAGTTGCAAATAATAAAGGTAATATAAGTGAATTTGCTATTTATATATTTTTTTAAATCAGAAGCTTTTTACCTTGAAAATATTGTAAATATCATTTCCAGCTATAATAAATGTCATTGATTTCTGTGTAGACCCCAGTTAGGGGCTTTTGCTGTTTACTATCAAGAGTTCAGTAGAAAAAGAATTTATTTCCAAAACTCTTATTCTGACTTACTTCCAAATCTCCTATTCTGAATGTCACAATTTAGACTGTGGCCCTTAGAGACTACCAGGGTTTCTCAGTTCCTGGTATATTTACCATATACATTCTATCTTTTGAGCTTCAGGGTACCATACTACATATGAAGACCCTATGATATATACAGCTTCTTCTGTATTATTGGACCCCTTGGAGTCTTCTTTCCCATTTTTCACCATATGGAATACTTGTACACCAGCTTTCCTGATTCTCTTAGTTGTTCTCTTTATTGGAGGATTCACCTTTGGATTTTTAAAAATGCTTTATTCTAAAGATCTTTATTTTAAAGCTTTATAAAGATCTTCAATAGTTGCAGCAAAACTCATATATTGAGTCCAATCCATAAAGATGTTCTCAGAAAAAAATTTTAATGAACAAACACAATGTGTTTTCCAAAGTTATCAGTCTAGTTCACATATATTGTGTGAGGTAATATATGTGTTCTTGTGACAGAATTTTAATGCTGTGCATTTTTATAAACTAAATATCTATTGTTAAAATATGAGTTGCGATAAATTAACGGAATAACTTTCTACTTTTTTGGGTTTGGGAGAATTACATAGAAAGTGCTGCCAGAATGAAGAAAACAAGGTATTTCAATAGTTGATATTGTCAAAGCAATTAGAGATTCTGTATATAGACATACCTTGTTTTTTGCACTTTGTTTTGTTGCTTTATAGATACTATGTTTTTAACAAATTGAAGACTTGCAGCAGCTTGTGTAGAGCAAGCTTATTGGTGCAATTTTTATAACATTATGTGCTCTCTAAATATCTGTCACGTTTTGGTAATTCTTCACAGTATTTCAGACTTTTTTGTTATTATATCTATAATGGTAATTTGTGATCTTTGATGCTGCTATTGTTTTGGAGCACCACACACTGCACTATATAAAATAACAAATTTAATGGATAAATGTTATGTGTGTTCTGACCTCACCATCAACTGACAACTCCTCTGTCTCTTACCCGTTCCTTGTTCACTGAGACAGAATAATATTATAGGCCAAATAATAATCCTACATGGCCTCTAAGTGTTTTAAGTAAAAGGAGAATTGTAGTTCTCTCACTTTAAACCAGAAGCTAAAAATGATTACACATTGTGAGAAAAGTATGTCAAAGGTTGAGACAGACTGAATGCTGTGTCTCTTGTACCAAGTAGTGATTGCAAAGGAAAAAGCTCTTGAAGGAAATGAAAAGGGCTACTTTACTGAACATGTAAATACAGGAAGTAAAGCAACTTTATTGCTGATACAGAAAAAGTTTTATCACTTGGATCTAAGAACCAGCCACCCACAGTATTCCTTAAGCCAAAGCCTACTCCAGAGTAAGACCCTAGTGCTCTTTAATTCTATAAAGGGGAGAAAAGTGAGCAAACTGCAGAAGAAAAGTTGAAGCTAGTTGAGATTATCATAAGGTTTAAGAAAGAAGCTTTCTTCATAACTTCAAAGTACAAGATGAAACAGCATGTGCTGATGTAGAAACAGCAACAAGTTATTGAGATGTAGCTGAGATATTTGATGGAAATTGCTATACAAAACAATAGATTTTCAATGAAACAACCTCATATTGGAAGAGGATGCCATAGCTTTCATAGACTTTAATTGATAACATAGTTGTGACTTCAGAGGGGAAACAGAGGCTAATGTAGCTGGTGATTTTAGCTTGAAACTAGTGATCATTCCTCATTCAAAAAATCCTAGGACCCTTAAGAATCATGTTAAACCTACTCTTGTCTGTACTGGACAAATGGAAGAACAAAGCTGGTGACAACACATCTATGTATAGCATGGTTTACTCAGTATTTAAAACCTATTATTGATACCTTCTAAGAAAGATTCCTTTCAAAATATTATTGCTCATTGATGGTACACCTAGTCACCCAAGTGTTCTGATGGAAATGTACAAGGAGATGTTATTTTTATGCCTGCTGACATAACATGCATTCAGTAGCCTTTGGAGTAATTTCAACCTTCAAGTCTCGTTAATTTAAGAAAAACATTTCATAAAGCTCTATTTGCCATAGATGGTGATTCCTCTGATGGATATGGGCAAAGTCAATTGAAAACCTTCTGGAAAGGATTCACCTGGAAAGGATTCTAGATGCCATTGAGAATATTTGTAATTTGTGAGAGGAGGTCAGACTTCCAAATGAGTTTGGAAGAACTTATTTGGAACTTTGTGGATGACTAGAGAGGTTTAAGACTTAAGTGGAGTAAGAAACTGTAACTGATTCAGATGACAAGAGAACTAGAATTAGATGTGGAATCTCAAGATGTGAGTGAACTGCTGCAATCTCATGCTAAGGCTGCAGTAGTTAAGCAGTTTTTCATGTGGATGAACAGAGAAAGTAGTTTCTTGATTTGCAATCTACTTCTGGTAAAGATACTGTGAGCATTGTTGAAATAATAACAAAAGGGTTTAGAATATTACATAAACCTAGTTGATCAAACAGCAACAAAGTTTAAGATGTTGCACTCCAATTTTAAAAGAAGTTCTACTGTTACCAAGTACTCATGGCATGAATGGCATACCTTCAGAGAAATATTTTATGAAAGGAAGAGTTCAGTTGATGTGGCAGACTTCGTTGGTTGTCTTATTTTAAGAAATCGGCATCCTGATCAGTCAACAGCCATCTGCATGAAAGCAAGACTCCAGTGACAAAAAGATTAAAATTTGCTGAAGGGGATGGGTGGGGCAACAGTTTTTAATTAGGGTATGTATGCTGCTTTTTAGGCAGAATGCCATTGCCTACTTACTAGAGTACAGCATAGTGTAAATAACTTTTATATGTACTGGGAAAAAAATTGTGTGGCTAACTTTATTGTATCTGTTTTATTATGGTGGTCTGGAATAAACCCATGATATTTCTGAGGTGTGCCTGTATACAACCTGAAAATGGTGTAATGGTCTCTCTGAAAGTTTTACTTCTAATATAAAAAATGCTTATAGTTTTGCATCCAGAGCTGAAGTTCTGCATATAGAAAAATGCTTTAACAGTCTTTTTTTTTTTAAAAGGCTTTACTTACTGCAGTAACATCTCAACACATAGAAATCCATGAAGGAACTGTACTACAAGCTGTGAGAACATGTTACAATATCTATCTAGCAAGCAAAAATCTCATCAATCAGACAACAGCCAAAGCAACTCTTACTCAGATGCTAAATGTTATCTTTGCACGCATGGAAAACCAAGCAGTAAGTATTTTTTTTAAAAAAGTTAAAGATTGTATAGAACACCACATGCATCAAAAGTAATTTTACAGAAATTCGAGTGAAGTATTTCGTGCCTATAGAGAATACATCTTTTCATTTACAGTTCTGCTTACTAGAAATCCGTGGTATTATATTTCACTTTGTTTTGAGGTTTGCTGACTTGGATAATATGTTTTTAGTTCACAAATAGATTGTGAAAGATACTGATTGCAACCTTCCACATGAAACTGTTTATAAATTAATATTTTTATTATAGTCACATTTAGTAGATGAATGTAATGTACCTACAAAACTACCTGATTCGGTCTATTCTGGTATAAATTATTCCATGGATCCTTTGTGAAAAACAAACAACAAAATGCCTCTTCATGTTGATGAAATTTTTTTTTCTGCAAGAAATCAGCAATTAGTCATTTAGTTGTTTTTTATAATTATCTAGATCTTTCTACTAAAAATCAACTTCTAAATTTTTATTTTGAACTGATTTCCTCTTACCTAAAAGTTGTCAAGATAATAGATTCCTTAATGTCAGCATCTTACCTGACCATGTTTCAATGATTAGAAGCTGCAGTTAACACTGGCACAATACGAGGAGTAACCTACAAATCTTGCTTGAATATTTCTGTTTCAAAATTTGAACCAGAGTTCCACAATCCAACTAATGGAAATTTAGTTGTTTTATCTCAGTCATTTCCTGTTTGTGAGAATTCCTTAGTCGAATTTTTCATTTTCTTAATGCTTTCCAAACATTTTTTTTTAAGATTTATTTTTATTTATGCATACAAGGACTGGGGGGTGAGAGGATTCACCAGAGACAGAGTGGGGAACAGAACAGGCAGATTGACTGAAATACACTGCTGAGGGAAGCAGTGGGTGACGACAGGAGAGGTCTGCTGCGTCTTGTGGGTCATCTTCCTGGGTGGGATCGAACTCATCCTGCAGTAGCTGCTGATGCCTCACAGTGCTGCGCTCAAGCCCTTATGCCACCAGGGAGACCCCTTAACTGATGTTTTCTTATGAATAAAATGAGACTTTTTTTCTTTCTTTCCTTTTTTTTCAGCTATAATAATACCTTTGAAGCAATGTTCTGTCCTTTTGATGCACCATGTCAGGAATTCATGATGTTGATACGTCTTATTAGTGATATTAACCTTGATTATTTGGTTAAGATGGTGTCTGTCAGGATTTTCTGTTGAGTTACTAGTTGTTTTTTTTTGCAGTTAATAAATATCTTGGGAAGATACTTTCAGATTATGCAAATACCCTGTTTCCTTTTCAAATTCTCCAGACCCCAGTTTTAAGTATCCATCAGTGGATCTTGTGGGCAGCAATTATTACTGTGGTGTTTTCCTAGTGGGAGTGTTTTGTTTCTTCCTCCTTATTTATTAACCACTTCCTTTCCAATTTATTCAGTTTTTTATATTAAATTGTCTTCATAGATACTTATTTTAGTCTGTGTATTATAATCCAGTACTGTCATTTATTATTTTGTTGTCTACATTATTCCAGTTTTGGTCTCGTGTTCCTTTGATAAGTTCCCATTCTTTTTTAAGTACCTCCTTCCTTTGTAGCATCTCAATGTCATTTTTAATTTTCTCTGCGTCAGTCCTAGAATCAAACATTTGACAGGGAATTCTAGCTTCTTCAATTGGAGAATGATTAGAAACCAAAATCTGAATTCTAAGTTTATTTATTGCTCCTGGGGTGTTATTGCTTCTAGATCCCTCAGCACATACAGGAAGTAATCTGTTGGTTTAACTAGCCAACACCCTTACCCCTATCCCCAGCAGCTGTATGTGACTATTTATTTGTATATATTAAAAAACCGTGTGTTCATAATGATACTAGAGATTCCAGTATAACATTGTAAGGTTCCTTTTAGACTTCTATTTATTTGTAATTTCCTTTTTCTGAACAGTGAGAAATAGGGCTTTCATTTTCTATGTATATATTATTTGTTTAGTCTTATTAAGCACATAAGCATTTAGAATTGCCAACTGATACTACTCTGAGAAGTAAATTTGATAAGAAGACTACAGGACTTATAATTTAGTATTTGTGCTTAATTTTTATAATATATCTATAATTTTGTATTTGTACTTAAAGAATCCATTCAGAATACTCTGGAGTATCTCCCCCCCCCCCCCCACTCCCACAAATAAAGGTTTCCACAAAATATTTAGCTCTAAAACTATTTCAAAAGAGAAAATACCAATTTCTTTCTTAGATTTTTGCCTGATGATGGTTTAGCTACTAAACTGACATTTGAGATTCTTCTGATTTTCATGACTAGAATGAGGTTACCATTACTGGCATATAGAAGATAGAGGATAGGGATGTTGCCAAACACCCTGCATTACACAGGATGCTCCCCACCCTCACCCCAAAGAATTATTTGAGTTAAAATGTTAATGATAATTCTGTTGTTGAGAAACCATTCTCTAGATAAAAGTATGGAATTGTATAGAGAATGTTTATAGAGGTTGTTTGTTTTTTTATCCAATAACATTTCCTCTTTTTTAAGGATATTTATAGAGTTTCTACAACTCTAGTATAAATAGAAAAGATAAGGTTAGAATTAGATATCATGTCTGTCCATGATTCCAAAGCATGCGTTTGCCCCTCTGAACTGAAGTACAGTTTTGCTTAAGTTATGCTGAGGATAGGATTAGGTTGGAAGTTCTAAGTTTCTCTCTTTATTTGGAGATTTAATTTGTCATGAATAAGCTAAAGCATTGGTCTGAAAATTGTGTTCTCATTCCAGCTGTGCAACTATTGTGCCTGTGAGTTTCCTTACCTGTAAAATAAGGGATCCGAGCTATGTGGAATATAAGACTCTTCTTACTTTTCAGGCATTAAAATATTTTAATTCAAATCTATTTTATATGTTCTACATAACCTGTAAGATCACTAGGGAATAAGAAATATTCACTTTTTTGACATTGTAAAATACTTATATTTGTGAAAATTAGTTGCATAATAACATTAAGTCATGAGGACCAAAAGAAATGTGTCTAGAAGCAATAAAGTGCTAAAAGATGAAACCCTGTGAATCCTGTTGATACTGTTTTTAGTGTCTTACAAATAAGATAGTTTTATAGGTGATATTATATACATAATAATGACAGTTCCCCTAAAATAAAATATAAATATTTGTATGTACAGGGTTTTTTTTTTTCATTCTTAGTAGATGACTGATTTGGCAGAAGCACTTAAGTATTCATTTTTATTAAATGTAATTTTATTGTTTTTTAAGTAAGAGAGAATCATGTTCTGATAACTGTGCAACAAGTTGCACCTTTCATTTCCTTATCCTTGTCTAGGTGATGTAAGAACATGCTATAGAAGTATATAGACTAATAAATGTCCTCCTGCTCTTGTTCCAATTTGGTCCTTTACTTAACCTGACCTTTTAAAGGTAACCATTATTACTAGTTTCTTGTATATTTTTCTAGACTTTGTTTTTGTATGTATAATAAAAAATGAATTTGCATATGAGTACTTTATTCCCCAATTCACTTTGTTTCCGCTCAGTGAATTTTCATTTTATTTTAGGTAAATCCACAATTGGCAACAACCCAATTATGAGGCTCTTAAAATTATCTTAATTTTTGTTTTCTTAGGTAATATGTTGGCATCATTGATACACTAGAAATAATGAAAAAAGGAGTACATAGTGAAAGTTTTCTCTGTTCTTCTATTCTCCACTGTTACTTGTTTTGTGTATGTTAGCATATTTTATGTTCTTTTTTTCTGAGGAACTATAATGTCAAAGCTTAGAGAGAAGGTGGCACCTTATATAAAGGATTTATGGTTGAATTTAACATTACTCTCCAAGTTTTAAACACTATATTTTACTATGATTGGCAATTACTTTTTTTCCAGTTGCAGGAAGCCAAACAAATGGAAAAAGAACGACATCGGCAACAGCATCATTTGTTGCAGTCTCCAGTAAGCCATCATGAGCCTGAATCACCTCAACTTAGATATTTGCCACCTCAAACTGTTGATCATATATCCCAAGAACATGAAGGGGAACTTGACCCTAATTCTAATGATGTGGATAAAAACCTTCAGGATGACATAGAACCTGAAAATGGATCTGATATTTCCAGTGCAGAAAATGAACAGACCGAAGCAGATCAGGCAACTGCAGCTGAAAGTAATCTTCTTGAGACATGGTTGTGGTGAGGGGTGGGGAGTAGATGTTTGTATTAAGGGAAGGATTTAGGAAAGTTTTTTGGTTATGAAATATATATATATATTCATAATATAAAGTGTTAACTTTATAATGGGTATCAGACACATTGTGGACTTTTCTTCATCTTAGGTGGTAAAGTTAATTTACTTCAGTGCACAACACATTTGTTAATGTTACTGTGCATTCATTAGCATCTCATGAGTGTTAAAATTTATAGGCTTTAGAGGAGATAATGTATTACTAAAGAGGGTTATAAATGTTAGCATGTTATACAGGAATCTCAGTTTCTTAAAAGTTTATAGCAAGCAGAGACCTAGTTTATAGAATGTAACTGAAAATTCTGGGAAATAATTAACAATTCAGAAACTATTATGGTTAGAAACATACAGAAATTAAATATATAAAGAAATCTTTGCATGTCACCAAAAAT
Organism: Galemys pyrenaicus; assembly: GCA_019455555.1. Lineage (NCBI taxonomy): Eukaryota > Metazoa > Chordata > Mammalia > Eulipotyphla > Talpidae > Galemys > Galemys pyrenaicus. The sequence continues at coordinate 7,097,649 of JAGFMF010011756.1, read as the reverse complement.
AGTTTACTTATTTTTATATCCTGGTGTGTAATAATCACTAAGATTGAAAAATTTATAATATTTTTTCTAAATAAATTTTTAAGAAAAAGTTTATATGCTTGCAAAAGTGAAATTATCTTTTACAGATTTTTCTCTGTAAAAACAATCTCATGATACTATTTTTCTGCAAACATTATTCTCAGATTTAGCTGTTACATAAAGTGGCCAGAAAACTTTTGTTTGTTCCCTATGTTCCTCCCTAGCTTGTGAAAAAAATACTGTAATTTTCTATTGTGTGTTCATTGTAGTTCTATAGAAGAGGTTGGTTATGAATTAGCTACAGGTCATCTGAGTTTTGTGTTTTTACTTCTACTTTGCAAAGACTCCTCTAATAAATTTTCAGCTCTTCACATCTTTTGCCTAAGTGATATGATGATCAGAAGTGGCATGAGTATTTTATTTAAAGGCGTATAACTCTTATAAACCAATCATTCACTGTTCTTAAGCTACAGGTGGATCTATACTACTTATATGGTTTACATTATTCTGGCAGAACATTGACAAAATTATCTCTGCTTTCACTGTGGACTGGTCGCTAATAAGGCCTTGACTTTATTCCTTCATTTTTTCTTGCATTCAGCAAGCATTTGTTTATCATGCTATGTCTTAGGCACTGTGCTAGAATTTGGGATTAAAAACCTGATGGAGATACAGCTGTTGCTTTTAGGGTGCTCATGGTCTCTTTGGAAGGTCAAATATATATAAATGAGTAATATAAAAGTATAATGTGATAAGTATCCTGAAAATGGCATGTACAAGGTAGTTCTACTGAGGACAGTTAGGAAATATTTTTGTAGCGAAAGTGTGATTTTGATAGATGCTGTAGGAACTGGCTAGTTAGGACATCTTCCCACAGAAGGAACAATATGGTTGAGACCCAAATATTATAAACATGTACTATGTATGAGGTAGGTGCTCTAAAGGATGCAGAATTATAAATAAGATATAATTCCCTGTGAGGTAGTATTGATTTAGTATAACTTTAAAGATGGTTTTCTCCCAACAGCTCATATAAATGAAAATTCTAACAGCTGTTGGTTAAGAGTACATGTTCTGGATTTAGACTGTCTGCTTTAAATAACATCTGTCTTTAGCTACATGACTGTGCATAATGTTCTCTTACTACTGTGTAGTAAATATTACTCAGTGTTATTTTAATCTATTTTTGTCAGATAATGCACATAAGAACTATTGATTCACTAGTCATTTTGTGTACATTAAATGTATATTTAGTATGTTGAAACTGAATTTTAGACACTAGGTAATTTTAGCCAGTAGACAAGAGAAATTTAATGCTTAAGGATGAAAAAATTATTTGTTAAAACATTTACATGTTTGACTCCAAAGAATGTAAGTACTGTTGTATTTGGAATTAAAAAAAATACATTGTTATTGATTTGACATACTTACCTGATTTTACCTTGTATCATTTGGTGTTTTTGTAGAATGCAGCAAGCAACAGGGTTAAAAGACAGAATTCTTAGTGGCCACTTATAATAGAATGAATTGCACCTGGAATGTAGAGGCCAGCGTATCAGCTAGTAAGCAGTCTAGCTAGTGCAATTTGGTGCAGAGTATTGGTTCCCAGGACAGATTCCCAGATCCCAAGGCAACCTAAATTGCTATTTGAACCTTCCTGAAAAAAGTATAATAGAGGTCCTGTTTTTCTGCAGTCATCTATACAAAGTAACTGGAATGTCAGATTTTATCAGTATCTCTTTTCCTCTTCAGAAGTTTTCGTTGGCAGTTACATCTGCTTTTGATTAATGTTATATTGGGGAATGAATTATTTTTTTAGTTATTCAAGTAGTTTTTCACTGGAAATGTGGATTCTTTTGGGAAAAATTTATCCTAAATTAAAATAATTTTAAAAAAAATTTTTCTTTTTGAAGCATTATCTAAAAGTGATATGTTATATGACGGAGAAAATCATGACTGTGAGGAAAAGCCACAGGACATTGTGCAGAGTATTGTACAAGAAATGGTGAACATCGTTGTTGGAGGTAATATATTTCACTTAAAATTCACTTATTTTGTCTTAATGATATTTCATTCTAGTATGGAGACTTTTTATAATATATGAAACATTAAGACAAAAATACAAACTCTTCTCAAATGAGAGCATGTATGTATATGTGTAGAAAAGTTATTTAAATATTTTTGATTACAGACAAGAACTTCATTCTGTCTTCAATTTCAATTGGTAGTCTTTTTAAAGCCCTCTATCCTCACCCCATTATAAAAAGATTGCTGTTTCTTTTTTTGTGTTTGGTGGGAGATAGGCGTGGAGTATTCATGTCCTTGTTGAAAAAAGCTCAATTTCTTATACCTTTATTATCGTAGACCAAGGGTCAGTTCCTGTCTTAAAATGGGTTGTATTACAAAAATGTTTTTAAGTTGTCAGGAATTTCATAAACAGAATTATATCTAGCATTAGATTTGAGACCAATCTTGAAGCTTATTTAATTCATGGTATCTTGCCATATACACTTCTGTAAGTATAACTGTGGCTCTTAAATGAGCATAGTTGTTTTTCTGCTACAGCTAAGTCTCACTTACAACCTCATTTCTGAGATTGTTTCTTTCCATGGTATAACACTAGAAGCAGACATTCATCTGACTGCTTTCTCAATTTGTTATTCATTCATTTTCATTCAACAAATACTTATGAAATATCAGTGTATGCAGTTGTATGGCATTATGGGAGATACACAAATTAAGATAGCCCATGCTTTAAGAGGAAAGGCCTTCTATATTGTACCTTGTTATAATGTGATAAGTGCTACCGGTAAAAACAATTTAAGTTCTGTTAAAATTATAAAAGGAAACAATGTGTTAATTATTAGCTTCATAATAGGAGGTGAGACTTGAACTGAGTACAGAGTTGTGCAGGTATAGGGCAGTGACATTTGATGCATTAAAAACGTTACAGTCTGGAAGAATGAATGATTTGGTTGTTGTCAGGTGGTAGTTTGAGGTGTAGAGTATATGGCCAGTGTGCTTCTGCTGTGCTACACTGCTTTCTTGAAGTGTAGAGTACGTGATGTCATATAGTAGAAAATAAGATTAAAGAGGCAGTTTGAAGCCATCCAGTGGATGTTTAAAAACTTTAGGTTGGCATTTTGAGCTTCATTTTATGTTAAAATAAATCACCATTTTTAGAACTGAAAATTAAATGACCAGAACTATGTTATAAGAAACTAAGTGGGGGTAATAAAAAGTCCATAGACTAGTATAATCAAATCCTGATTTATTGCTGTGAAAAGATAAGAGACAAAATCATTAAAGGGAAAAGATGAATGGGGCAAAGTCTGGAGGAAATCAGGTGCATACCTCCAGAAGTCATCTCCCAGTAAAGTAACTTCATTCTTCCAACATCAGATTGTGTAATGTCTACCATGGAAACGCATTAGAAACTTAGTTTACAAGATTTTTATTGGGGACTGGTCATGTAAGTACTCTGTACCTGGCATGTAACAAAATTATAGACTCCCAGAAGAAAAGCTGGCATTCAGTATGAGCCACATTATTTTTACAGTAAGCCTCTTATTAGTTCTGAAAATAGTGAGAACCCTCTCAAAATATAAGTTTCCAGGTGCAGCCAATGACAGTCCTTGCAAGCAGACCTTTTTGTTTAAGGCAATCTCAGGCCTGCCATGTTAACTTTTCTCTGCATGTGTGACCTTCCAGCTTTCAGTCCTAAAAGGATAGATAGATGGTGGTACTATTGGTAGAACTGAGTCATAACGGAGAAGTTGGCTTGGGGAAAAAAGACTCTAATTCTTATTTTGATACATTGAGTTTGACCTTCAGGTATGCCATCCATTTTTATGAAATGTGTAATGAAAATACAGAACTCTGACCTAATATCACAACAGGTAATATAGATGGTAGGCATGCTGTTAAAATTAATAGTTGAAAATATCAAATTGCAAATGGAGACCTAAGATGAGGCTATGATCTTCTGTAGTATGAACATATATTCCAGGCTGAAAGAAAAGAACAATATGTGTTTATGCTTTCTTACATAATCAGGGATTGAGGATTATTGGTCCATGGACAAAATTGGACTCCTTGCCTGTTTCTATGAAGTATGATTCAAACATAGCCATATTCATTTGATTTTGTATTGTTCTGGACTGTCTTTGTACTTCAAAAGTAGAGTTCAGTATTTGTACCAGAGACCACATTGACTGCAAAGTAAAAATAATTACTCTCTGACCTTTCACTAAACAAATTTGCTAGTCTTGAATATATATGAATACAAAGGGTAAAATGAAAGGTCTTCTATTTTTCTGCAAATTTTTACTTAGATAAAATCCAAACCTAGATAAACGTTCAGAGAATAGTAAATGAACATCTGTATATCCTTTCTCCAGATCCATTAATTGTTAATAATTTTGCTGCCTTTGCTTTATATGTTTTTAAATATACATGCACACATGTATGTATGAATATGTACAGTGTTCCTTGTTTTTGCTGAACCATTTAATAATTTGGTTGTATACATCATAGTGTTTTGCACCTAAATATCTCAGCATATATATATCTTCTAAGAATAAGGGAATTCTCACATAAGCTACAATTCCATTTTTACATGTTAAGAAAACTAACAATTTTCTAATATACATCCATGTAAATATTTTTCCAGTTTTTCAAAATGTGTCTCATATTTTTTTTTTCTTTCTGTTTTCCCTTTTCTAAGTTAGGACCCAGTCAGGTACACACACCATAGTTGACAAAGTCTCTTTGGTTTCTTTAGACCAAGTCCCTCTTACCCTTTCCCCAGTCTTCTGTAATGTTTTCTTTAATTTAAAGAGTATAAAATTGTTGTCTTGTAGAAAATTCCACATTTTGGATTGATTTGATAATTTCCTTATGAATCAGTTTAAATACTAGTTAGGAAATATTGGTACTTTTTATTACATCATGTAAATTGGTATATGATAACAAATTGCCCCTCCCCTCCCCCGTTAATGATGTTTGATACTCTGGTGACTTAGGTAGTGAGGACCAGCTCTCTTCTGTAACAGAACATTTTTCCCTTTGTAATTAATAAATCAGGGGTTGGTGCTTTGAGATCACATGAATTCTTTCATTACTCATTATCATATAATCCTTTCATTATTCTTTGTTAGTGTCATTGTCAGAAAAAAGAAATTATTAGGAATCCCTTCAAATCTACTCCTATGTCCTTTTGATGTACTTCTGTTAGTTTTAGAATATTTCTTTATCATCTGTAACAGTAAGATACTCTGGGTTTACCTTTAATTTTCCTTTGTCCTAACCCTAGAATTCACTAGTTTAAAGAGTTTTTCATTTTTAGTGTGCAGGTATATTTAAAGACCAAAATCTAGGAACTAGGTTGCTCAGTGCTGAGTTTGTCATTACTTCTAGTCCTTTCCATTAGACAGAGATAGGAAGAGAGACAATCACAAATTAGCATTGAAAGTTCTATTTCACATCTAAATCAGGTTTTTTCCCCCCTTTCTGCATTTCATATTTGTATCTCTTTTCCCCAGATTGAAAATGCTTATTCTCAGCAACAGTATGCCATTACTGAAAAGTCTGTTAAAAAGTTCAAAATTTCTTTGTAGTTATATTTTTCTTAAAATATATCCTATTAAGGAAGAAGAATGAGAGTACTGTGTTTGTTACTTGTATTGACTGTTGATGTAATTTTTTAATTGAGTTTTTATGTAATTCAAGGTCATATATAAAATTAATATAAAAAATTTGCTCAGAGAACTCTCATATCCACAACATCCCTTTCTGATTCACTACTGTATTTTTACCTAATACATAGTAGAAAGCACCATTTCAGTTGATTAGAGTTTTATTTTCCTTATTTTTTTCTCTTGGCTCTCTAATGATAACCTATTTTGTTTATCATAATATATTCACCAGTCTTTGGCTGTTCCATTCTTTTTCCATTACAAATAATGCTGTAATGAATAACCTTGTGCATCTGTACTGTTATGTGTTTTGAAGTTTTACTTTAGGGTAAATCTGTAGAAGTTAAATTACTGGGTCAAGTGGTAAATGAATAAAGATAAGTTAGCTCACATTGACTTCCTCCTCATTAAGTGTTGCACTATTTTGCAACTTGACCAGCACTGTTTGAGACTGCCATTTTTTCAATGACTGCCAATGTAGTTTAATAGAGGCCAATGTGATAGATGAAAAATTTTAGTTTAACTTGAATTTGCATTTTTCTGAGTAAAATTAAATATCTTTTCATATGTTTAAGGGCCATTGTGTATCACTTTTTAGTGAGTCACTTCTTTCTATCAGGTTTTTATCCTTTTTCCCCCCTTTCCTTTTAAAGTACTTTATTAGGATTCCATGAATGTCTATGGGCTATTTAACTTTTCTGAATTGCCTGTTCATGATTTTTGCCTGGCTTTCCTGTTTTGTTTTGTTGTTGTTGTTGTTGTTTATTGTTCTTATTAAAGGTTCTTCATATTCAGAAATTAACCTGTTTAATGCAATTTTTTTCCCTACTCGTTCTTTTTTTAAAATCTCTGTTTATGTTATTTTTTTTGAGCAGATATTTGGGCCACACATAAAAAATAATCTTTTTCCTTCGTGAATTTTGTTTTTGTGTTATTTAGGATAATTTTACTACCCTAAATTGTAAAAGTATTTTAATATATACTTTTCAGTACTTTTGTTTTTTAATTTAGATCTTTATTTCACCTGGAATTCATTTTTCTTTATGCTGAGAGATTGAATATCACCTGTATTGTAACCCTTCCTTCCTAATTAATTTGAGATGCCAGTTTTATCCTGAATGGTTGAGTCTTCTATACAATAATATTGAGTTATTGTTTAAAATATTTTAACTTATATTAAATTTTATTTTGATCTTTATAGTACAATTCCCTCCTCATTAGTTTTTAAAATATCAATTATTTTCTACATGACTTTAGAATCAGTTCATTAAGCTCAAAAAATAAGTTTACTTAATTGAGTTTTATTATCTTCATAACTTGGGGAAATAAGTTTTCACTGTAATATTTAATCTTGCCCAGAAGTGTATGTTCATTTAGTCAAATCTTTTATATCATTCACTGAAGTTTTATTATTATCTTCCTTTCGCTCTTACACATTTCCTATTATTTCTGTACTTAATGTTTTAGTTTTCATAGTGTTTTTATTTTTTCCACTTGCTAATATAATTAAATATAGGGGCCTCCCTGGTGGCGCAGGGGATTAAGCAACACACTATGAAGCAAACCACAGTGCTGCAGCACGAGTTCAATCCCTGCTGCCGGCCGGGGAGGGACCCACATGGCACAGCAGACCTCTCCTTCCTCGCCCGCTGCTCCCCTCAGCAGTGTACTTCAGTTGATCTGCCTGTTCTGTTCCCCACTCTGTCTCTGGTGGATCCTCTCACATGCCCCCCCCCCCCCCACCTCTGGCCTGTACCCTGTTCTTGTATGCATAAATAAAAAAAATTTTTAAAAATATATAATTAAATATAGAAAAATCCTTGGTTTTTCATAATTATCTCTATTTCTTCATCTTTCAAACGCTAAGATTGTTTCTAAAAGTTTTTCACTTGCTTATTTGGATGTTTCTAAAAGTTTTTCACTTGCTTATCTTGGATTTTTCGAGGTGAATAGTGATATTTTGTTTGTTTCTTTACAGTATTTGTATCTCATTTTTGTTATATAGTATAGGTTAGAAACTTGTAGAAAATGTTTAATAGTTTTAGCAATGGGTAAATCATTTTGTTTAACTTTTCATCATTCTAGTGATTTTTCTATTATATCCTTATTAATTTTCCTCCATTCTTCCCTTCTATATCTTAGACTACACAGTTCATTATTTTGCATAATGTTCTTTCCTCCAAAGTCTTTGTAAAATCTATTGTTTTGTTTTAGTGTTGTACTTTTAAAGAGAATGTTACAAGGGATTTTCCAATGTGTGAAAACTTTTCAGTAATAGCCACTCTGCTTTTCCCAGTGTTTTATTTTTTTTTAAATTTCAGTCATTACTATTTTTCCAAGAATCTCGTTTCATCAGAGCTGCTTTTTTCATAGCACTTTGCTCTTGTTTATTGATGACATCATCTTTCACTTATCATTGAGAGCACTAATTAAAATTGTTCCAACTGTAAAATCTGTTTTTACAGTTCTGAACTGTAAACAGATTGCTGAGCTTCTGTCTTTACTCTTGAGCATAGACATACAGGATGAATAGATTTTTCAATATTTGAAAAATCTCTCAGCAGTTGTGACCACTTTTCTGTTTCATATAAGGCTTTCCTTGAGGTGACCGCAGCCTAAAGGCAGACCTCATGTCCACACTGAGAAATAACTCAGGAGCAGATGTTCTCCATGAGCAAGGTGTGACTCTGGCAGTTCTTACACTGTGTAGGCCAATCTCACCATGTTGTTACCACAAACCAAGCCAAGTAAAGTTTGGGATAAATGCTATGTGAATATTTTGTGGGGGTTCCTAAGACTTGTTTTTTTGTTTGTTTGTTTCTGTTCTTATCTTTGTCAGGGAATCTTAGACTGCTTTTATCAATTAGGGTTTTAATTAGTGGTAGTTAAGTGGAAACAGAGTAGAATTCTGAAACTTTAGGAGATTTTACTGTAGTAACTAAGTTGGTTTAGTGGTATGTGATAGCACTCCCAGTTAGCTCAGATACTGCTTTCTTTTCCCCTCCTAGCTTACCTTTAGGCTAAACAACATAACGAATAATACCCACATAATAGAACTCAATCATTACTTCTCAGGTAAGCCAATTCTTTGCATATATTAGGTTAGAGGCATTTTAACATTACTGTATTTCTCTTGATGACTTTTTTTTTTTTTTTTACAAATTCTTGTAGTGTTTTGGTTCATTAATCATACCCTCAGTTTTCTATTGCTATTAAATATTAAAGACTTTTCCTCTTGCCTGTATTTCTAATTGGTAATTTCAGTGGAATCCATCAAAAAAGGTAAATTAATGTGCTCACTTGCACTTAATATTTAGGAGATAATAAAGGAAAAAAAACAGAAAAATAATTCCTAACTCTAAGGTGTCTTTTTGTGTATTCTAGATGATTTTATTTCCTTTACTTGCATTTATTTATTTAATACTTCCTGAACGTTAGGATGTTTAGATGCTATTACTGTTCCTCTCTTACCATGAGAAAATGAAAGAACTGAGAGAAAGTTAACTTGTAGAAAGTGGTGAAATGTAGATGCCACTCCAAGAATGTCTGGCTTCAAAGACTGAAAGTAAAATCAGAGGGGTGTGGCTGTGTGTGTGTGTGTGTGTGTCATTCCTGAGGGATGTCCCAGAAATAAGCTAACACTTTAATACTACTAATTTCTGACAACCCACCCAGTATTGATTAGTATCATCATAACCTTGATGGTAGTTTACAAGCAGGTGGGGCCTAAGGCATTTGTGTTACTTGTTGATATTCTTTTTAACAGAGTCCAGAATTATTTCATTGTAGAAAAAGTAGACCCCAACTACTGTATCCTTCATGGATACTAACCCACATCTATTCCAGATAACTTGTCCTTACAGAGCTGGCAAGGACAAAATGAGAAACCATTGTCATAGCTGACACAGAGGAGACCCTGTGTCATCTATAATGAGGACAGTGGTATCATCAAGATCTTCAGAAACTTCTCTGGAACCAATGTCTCAACAATAAAAAATACAATTATAAAAAATTACTTTGCTTAATATAAGCCAATTAAACATTCTGAAACTTGTTCCTGTTGAGCTTGTGGGATGTTTCTACATTTGTACTGAAAATACTTTCTGTAGGTTAGATGACCTGAATAGCACTAGGCATAAAGCTGCCTTTCTCAAGGTTAACAGTAACGTACTCATGCATAAAGTGCTCATTACAGACAGACATAAGCAGGATTTTGAAAAACACAGATCCAGAAAGCCCTCCGAGCACCAAACTAGATTTATTGCAGAATCTTGAAGAAGAATCTACTAAAGAACTTGAGAATCAAATTAAGATAAACCCATATGCAAAGAGCATGTGTGGAAACACCATTTGCCAGACCAAGAATCACAACTAAATGGATGAGCAGCTGCAGTGCTAAAAGTCAAACTAGATGAGAAGAGGGTTCTAGGCTAGAAGTATGTGGAAAGGAAAGAAAACTGTGAAAAAACCAAAGAAGCTTTTGGTAGGGGAAAATTTCTACAACTCTCAAGAAATAAGCAGCTGAAAAGCAGCCTGCATTAACAAAAACAACAGAAGAAAAGAAGCTTGCTGCATAAAATTTTGTTTATTTAAAGTGCATATTGTTTTGGAAAGTTAATTTTGAATTCACTCTCTGAGCAGAGAGGGGGGAAAAAAACTTGTTCTCCAATGTTTCCTTAATTTATTTAATAATGGGATTGTTTTTAGAGGGTAGGGAGGAATATTTCTGAATAAATATCTCAAGGCATTAACATTCGTTAGAACCTAGTTTAGTAAATGCTAACATAGACCAACCATAAGCTTCTATTTTGGCACATCCCTGTTAGCCTTCCATCAAGTGTGTTTTATTTCTAGAGCTACTTAAGGATCATATTTGGATATATTCCAAATGTATGCTTACTAGTAAGTGTGTTAAACTTTAAATGTTGCCAATACATATTATTTCATATTGCTTTTTTTCCCACTGTTTAATTTTAAACACTGTATGCTTTTTAAACACTCATCAGTTAACTCCAGATATATTTACATGTTTTTAATTCTATTTTAGATATGGGTGAAAGGATTACTATAAATGCAAGTGCAGAAGGCAACATTGGAACTATAGAGGATGGTAGTGACAGTGAAAATATTCAAGCAAATGGAATTCCAGGAACACCAATATCTGTTGCGTATACACCATCCTTACCTGATGACAGATTGTCTGTTTCTTCCAATGATACTCAGGTAAAAATATGGTGGGGATAGAAGAGGAAATCCTGTTAATTTTATAAACATTTTTTGTTGACTATTTTCAGTTGATGTCCTATTTAAATTTGGGAAAATAAAATCTTGGCTTTTTTTTTTTTTCTCATTGTTATCAAAACTTTTTAATCCCTTTATACATTGATAGCTAAATTACCACTTTGAGTTGTCTCTCCTATCTATTCATATCTTCCATACACCTCTTCCATTGAAATTATATTTAAAAAGAACATTTTTATCACATAGTTATAGGAATTATAACTCAGAATTCTGGGGAAATTTTCTTATCTTTGTCAAGGGCTGTAATGAAATTAATACTATGATTGAGTATTTTGTGTTTTTATGTTTTTTATGTAAAGAATTCCCACCCTACATCACTGTCCCTAACATAGGTGTAAATTTTCATGTCCTTCTTGACCTTCATTAGTTAATACCTATAAAACATTACCATGAATTCTCTACTCTGAATCCATGCAGAAGAGATAAAAAAGCAAAATAGGGAAAAACAAAATATCAACTGGAAAATAGTAGAAAGCATAATTTAAATCATTGGATGAGGTCAGGGCTTGATATGCTAGTTTTTGTTAGTATGGACTGGATAAATTTTAAGACTTTAATGATGGCAATAGGGGATTATTTTATTACTATTTTTTCAAAGATTTACTTATGCATACATGAACTGGGGTATAGGTCAAAGGTGTGGAGGGTAAGAGGACTCACCAGAGAAAGAGTGGGGAGCAGAACAGGTGAATCTACTGAAATACACTGTTGAGGGGAGCAGTGGATGAGACAGGAGAGGTCTTCTTTGCCATATGGCATATGGGTTAGCTCCCTGGCGGGGGGCGGGGGGTCAAACTCCTGCTGCAGTGGCTGCCAATAGCTTCATAGTGTTGCAACTTAACCCACTGCCCCACGTAGGAGGCCCAGCGGGGGATTATTTTAAAGAATGTATTTTTTAAGGAAAAACCCTGTGGCCAATTTCTCATTTGCCTCCCCTTCTAATAGGTGAGGGTACCCCACATATTATGAATTGAATAAAATATGTAGACAGCTAAAATGATTTTACCTAGGTAAATGTCTTTAATTATATTTTATGTTAACTTGTTCAGGAATCTGGAAATTCTTCAGGACCTTCACCTGGTGCTAAGTTTTCCCACATTTTACAAAAGGATGCCTTTCTAGTATTCAGGTCATTGTGTAAACTGTCAATGAAACCACTGTCAGATGGACCGCCAGATCCAAAGTAAGTCATTAACAGTCTGATAAATACAATCTTTTAAGCTTAAAACTTACTGTAATTTAGTGTTTGGAGTTTTTTTTGTTCTTATAGGACTCAAAAATGTATTTCAAGGTTATTTTACATAAAAGATATAGAAAAACATTGAGTTTCAAACTGTTGGAGTAGATACCTTACACAATTTCCAAAAGTATACTGACCACATAGTAAGTGCTTGATAAATATTAAATGAGTGAAATCTTACTTCATTGTTGTGAGTAATATTGTAGCTGGTGTAATCCCGCATTCCAGCCTCATGCAAGGCTTCTGAAAACTACTAGTCCAAAAGTAATAAAATCTAAGAGAAATAATCTTAAAAGTCATAATGAAAGATAATGTACATTGGCAGCTCTTTCTGCTGACTTGTGTCTGTGTAAGCATCCTTTACTTTCCTTTTGGATATTAAAAAAAAAAAAAAGAAAATATACATTCATTAAGGTCTGAAAAATGTCCTAAGATGTTATCTTTCTCCACAGGGAGCAGTAAGTACTTAGAGATAGGAGTCCCTTGTCAGATTCCCATCAAATGTATTAGCTAAACCCTAGGAAAGTGCTATTTTTATAATTCTTAAATCATCAAATGCCTTTCATATAATTCAAGTGCAGCTAATTCCTACTTGAGATTTACTTCTCTAATTTTGCACGTAGTAATTTTAGGAGAACTTTCAAGAGAAAAGAACCTTAGAGAAGACTTGAATGACTTTGATGGGAAAATGTAAACAACCCTACTTTATTAAAATCTCTATTAACATTCAAATTTCTAATTGTCAACTAAGTAGGAAAACTAGAGAAAGTTATAGTAACAACTATAAGTTTTGGAAAACCATTTTTTTATTTTTTTTAAATTGTCTCCTCACCTATTAGATGATTGTGAAATATCTTTTTAGATTCAGAATCCTAAAATTCTAAAATCTTTTAGACTCAAAACTTGAGATTTACAAATTTTATTAGTTCTTCTGTAGTTAAAAATATAAACTCTACAGAAAAAGGATCAAGGTTTAGATTATGATACAAACTTGATTATACCCTATATAGTTTATAAAAATACATTTAAAATATTTTCAATTTCTTACTGTAATTATGAGGGGAAAATAATCAAAAATTAACAATTTTAACATCTCATTCTGAATTGATGAAGACCTGTTTTAAAGAGGAGATAACTTAAGATTTTGGTGTTACTGGTTAAAGGTCATTTTTGCCATGATTTTAAGAATGACGTTAAAAGCCTCAGATATTTAGTTTTTTCAAATCAAATGTAAAAAACATAATTTGAAAAGATGCTAGATATAGAAATGGGGGGATTCCTTAAAATGTCAAGTATAAAAGGAACACAAAAGGAAATAGGAATTTTGAACAGTACTTGATATGGGAGAGAAGCTCTTATAGTCCTGAAAAAAGAATAATCTAGTTTTATAAACTCTTGAATATTACAAAAGGTGTTCTTATAAGGAATAATGTAAATTTGTTATTACCCCTAATGTTTAGTCGACTTAACACAAATATTAGGAGATTTTGTTTTAATATTAAAAAATGGCCTTCAGGTTCATTAAACATAGGAATCGAATATTGAGAGAGATGAAATTTTCCATCCCTGAAATGTTTCTTTTCCATAAGAGAATTTTTTTATCATGAGTGATATTCTCCCCAAATCATTGCGCTTTTGTATTTTTATATATAAATATCAATATATATATATATTTTCCCTTGCTTCCCTTTATATTGTGTGGATGAATTTATATTCCCTTGCTAAGATGATGATCCAGGAAATGTTTTTGAAGTTTAATCATAATTTAAAACTACCCCACAGAAAACTGCTGACCTGAAATTTCTAGCGTCTGAGAAATATACTATGTCATAAGACAACTGTTTGATCATCTCTTCATTAATTAATGCTTTTTTATAGCTGGTACATAATTTGTGGATGGATAAATCCATTAATTGTTTTGAGCATATATACAAGGCATTTTGGTGGATAGAGAATTGTAAACTGCAGGTTTTAATTAATATTAAAATTGGTCATAAAAGAGTTATAAATGTGGGTTAGAGGAGGAAGTAGTAGTAGAGTATAGCCTTGAAACACCAGCATAAACAGGATTTTGATGGCCTGCCTGCTCCATATTTTCCTGGAACCATTCAGTCTAAGCTCTTGCTGTTTCTAACTTGATTTATCTGATCTTTTTTTGTAATCCTATATTTGTTGCACTTATTTTTAAACTCATAGGAATAACTATTTTAGAAACATGACTCTCTCTTAACAATATACATCATATTATTAGTTCCAGTTTTATTTCAAAGGCAATAATACCTTTTGTGATACTCATTTATATTAAATATTCATTGTTAATTAAGTTCTTGAATTAGCTTGAAATTATAACCATAAAAATTTTAAGGTGGAAATCAGGACCAGTTAAGCTTAATAAGCTGTATAAATGTGACTGAATACAGCATTTAGGATCAAGAAAGAAAAGAACCAGCTGCTGGAGCATTTTTAAGCATGTACTGCATATGAGAAGTTGTCTGGGATCCTTGGTTGTGCTTATGAGGCCTGTTTCAATGGAAGAAAAATTTTAAAATATGTTAATTAAACACTAAGTGTTGATCACAAGTATGGTGTATATTAAGGAAAATTTTAAATTTAAATGAGAATTTTTTTAGCTTTTCATTATAATATAGTTAGCATAGAGGAGTAAGCTATTGAGAAATAAATGCCCTAAAGCCTACTCTTTGATATTTCAAAAAAGGTAAATAACTTTAAAAGGTTACTGAAAAAACAAGCTTGAAGTAGTGCTATAACTTGTTAATGCACCCAAAGCTTTTCTTTAATGTTGAAGATTTTTGAGTAAGCATAAGTAGTAATAAAATACTGAAACAAAAATATATGAAATACAGCATTTTCGAGAAATTCATGATTTCTAAAAAGTAAAATATGCTTGTGAAAGAAAGGAGCAAGGCATACGTCTTTATATTATTTTTTTATTGTACAGAGGAGATAGGTGTTAAATATATGGGTTGGTGTTCAATATATATGAATTACTGCTTTCCCATTTAAAATATTTGTGAAATTATGTGATATAAGAAATTTCAATGGAACTACCATTTTTTAATGGCTAAGCTTGTGCATGTGTTGGATTTGTGTTGTGTTCTTTTCCATTTAAAAGTTTTTGAAATTACTTACCAGGAAATACCTTTGGAAAAACATGTTGTTATAATGATGTTAATTTAAATTTGTCCACATATCCTGCCTTCTTTTTCACATTTCAGGTCTCATGAGTTACGATCGAAGATTCTTTCATTGCAGTTACTTCTGTCTATTCTGCAGAATGCAGGACCTGTTTTCAGAACAAATGAGATGTTTATTAATGCTATTAAACAGTATCTGTGTGTTGCACTCTCAAAAAATGGAGTCTCATCTGTTCCAGAGGTTTTTGAACTTTCTCTTTCCATATTTCTTACTTTGTTGTCAAACTTCAAGACACATCTGAAGATGCAGATTGAGGTATGTTTTACATTTTGGCATTGATAGATAGTTCATGTTTCATATTTCTAACATTGGTAAGTTTTTCAGGATGTGCAGTTACAGTATTGTATTATCACATACTCCTTTTTTTTCATTCACCCATTAAACTAAAAGTATAAGCATTAGGTCAGTTCTTAGAATGTGAAATCAATGTATGACACATAACCTTCCTTCAAAAGAATTTACATTAGTTGAATGAATTATTGTAGCTCTCTTGTGTAATTTGATCATCCCAATATCTTTGCCATTATCTATATGGCATATAATAATGAATTGGTTATCATAAAAAGTTTTAAATATATACTATGTCTACTTGGTTTTAAGCTCTTTAAAGCTTTGGCACTTTGAAGAAGTGATTATATTTTGGGGTTATATTTTACGACATTGAAAATTTAAATTCATGATTTGTAATTTTTTAAATTTGTGTGTTATATTTCTAGAGTTTTCTAAGATACTGGGAAATATTTGCAAAATATTTCTAAAGATTGAGCAAAACTAAATTAGAGAATCTTCCAACCATTTTGCATATATTGATAAGGTGTACCAATTTTCTGATTTTTTTTTTTTTCAAAATAATTTGGTATTTTAAAATAGTATTTTATGTTTTACTTCTTTAATGCTTTTTCAAGCTTGTCATTTGTTAAGATGTTTCATTTGGCAGCATTGGTTAGAAACATTCATTTTTATGCTAGTAAATTTTCACCTTCATGTTCTTTGAAATGGTGTACAGGTTGCAGTTTAATTTTTTTTTATTAATTTCATATTTAAGTATAACTCAAGGCTAATAGCTCACTATCTCATAGAAATATAAATTATTATTTTCCCAGAGTTTTGAGGTGGTTAAAGTAATCACATCATCCTTTTTAATTAATTTCCTACAGTATCTATTAAAACACATGTCATCTGTTATTATGTGAAAGAGACAGAATATGGCCATTGTATTTTAGGTGGAAAGTTGTAAAATTTGAGCCCTAATTTTTAGATAGGAAACAATTTCTAGCATATACATGTTGTCACATTTTAGAAGTTTGCCAAGTGTCTGTTAAAATAATGCAAGGCATTTAATCTAGCTATGGTTAGCATTTTAGATTTTTCCTCCACTCTTCAGGAACTATAAGAAAAAGAGGCTTTTAAAAAAGCTTGAAATTTTGCTTCTTTCATTTGATGCTGAAATATTTAAATTGACATTAGAGATTTTGGAAGAGTTTGTGTATCCAATTACTTTCCTGTATTTGGACACTCAGACTTTACTTAAATTTAAGTATTATTTAGCATATTGGTTGAAAAAAATCTGTAGGAATCAGATATCACAGCACCATTTAAGTTGAGAATTACTATTTTTGTGTAAATTTGACATGCAGTATTTTCGTAAGCATTAATTTAAAAGAAAATACCTCTAAGAAATTTCCTGTCTGCACATAAATGATAATTTATAAAACTGTTATAATGCCTATTTTGTAAAGAGGTCAAGTTTATTTCACGTTCCTTTGTCTCATGGAGAAATTATGATGATAAAACAAGATATCCTTTTCAAAATGTTGAATATTAACTGCACAATGACCACTGTTCCAGCTGGAGAAAACACAACATATGAGAACCTGAATTTGTAGAATAACATTGTCATTGTTATGTGAATGTTTATTTTTGTAAGAATATTCACTTCAGAGTTTCTATGTCATTTTTCCATGGTCATTAAATTAAATATCTGTTCCATAAAATACAGTTTATATGCAGCTTTTCAAGAGAATATCTGTTATGTGGAGACAAAATGCTTATGTTGGTTTTAGTTTCTAAAAGTTTTGGGGATTTTTAGAGCCCTTATTGATAGGTATAGCATCTTAAATTACAAACATAGGTTTTTGCTTATGAGTTATAATTTGATGATTCATAGAGGCAGTATCTTAAAGTTATTTCCTTCTTTCTCCAAATCTGTGTATTTTTATTTATTTCATAAATCAGTCCCAAACTTTTTGATTCATGGTACCATTAGAACTTAAAATCTTTTCCATTGTGCACTTATTCCTAAAGATATACCAAACAGCTTTAATTATTAAACAACTTAATATCTGTCTTAATGTTGTATGCATTAAAAAAAGTACATATAAATAGAAATATTTTTCATTCTTGAATAGTCACACTTATTAACTATTGGAATGTGTTTATTGTATGCACAACTTTTCATACATTGCATTCAAACTGGACACTTGCCACCTTCATTTCCCATTCTTTATTGATTATTGTGTTACTTTTTTATAATAGCAGTTGCTAAAACCAAAAATAATATCACTGAAAGAAATGCAGTATGATATAATTAAAACAGGACAGTTTTGTGAGGTGTCCACAGAGATGTGTAACTCTGAATTTTCTCTCAAAAATTCTAATTGTACCCTTCTGAGCTTGCTACAACATTCTTTATGCAGTGTTTAGGAACTGTAACCATATTGCCATAAATAGTCATTGGATCCCTACTATGTATCATGCAGTATGGACCCAATGGTTAGCAAGTAAGTCTTGGTTCCTACATTCTTACATATTACCATTCCTATAGGAAATAATAACATGATGCAAGTAATAGGAATGTGTTGAATTATGTGAAAGAAAGGCATATTACAAGTGTATCTCGCCCAAATTAGGAGAAAATATTCATTTTATTAACAGTTTTCTGAATTTCTTGTACAGATGTTCCATATTTGTTGGTTTTGGCATATTTTTTCAGTTACTGCCTTTTAAGTCACAGTCACTTGTGAAAAGCAGTGCTCTTACTGCAAGAGCTAGTTGATGTCACTCACTCATGTTATTTTATTGGTAATGTTTCAGAGATGGAACTCTAGAGGAGTTGAACTCCAGAGAAGCCTAGGGTCCTAAATTCTGCTCTACATCATTGGAATATTTAAAAATAATCACATCTATGAATTATAAAGCAATATCTTAAATGTGCTTTCCCCAGTCACAGGTGTTTTTTATTTAGATCTCTTTTACATCATTATTCATTTTTAACAATGTTTGCTTTCATTTCTCAGGTGTAGTCGCCATAGAATTTCCACCACCAATTCACCCATGCACCATCACCACAGTCCCATGTGATCTTCCTTCCCTCTTCCGCTCCCTCTCCCTACCCTTCCTCTGTATAATGTCTCTGGTTATGGTTGTCTGTTTATTTTTGTTTTGCTTTGTTGTAATCACAGGTGTTCTTTAAAGAAATTTTCTTATATATTTTGGAAACCTCTACCAGCTCATTTGACCACAAATGGATGGTTATTCAGACACTGACACGGATTTGTGCAGGTATTTGAAATTATCTTTATTATCTCTTTTATTATGAGATATTTAAAATGTCAAATATAAAATTTATTAGATGCCTTTTGTTAGAGTCAGTATCATGTATTGTTGCAGATGCTCAGAGTGTAGTGGATATTTATGTAAATTATGACTGTGACTTAAATGCGGCAAATATTTTTGAAAGACTAGTGAACGATCTATCAAAAATTGCTCAAGGACGTGGCAGTCAAGAACTTGGTATGAGTAATGTGCAGGTAAGAATTTTATGAACACATTTCAAATTTAAACTTTAAGGAAGAGCTGAAAGAGCTTTTATTGAAAGGGATTTTTGTTTTTATTCTTTTTATGGATTATTTTCTAGGAGTTGAGTCTGAGGAAAAAAGGTTTAGAATGCTTAGTATCGATTTTGAAGTGCATGGTTGAATGGAGCAAGGATCAGTATGTGAATCCCAACTCCCAAACAACTCTTGGTAAGGGGATATTTTAGTTACTCATCATTTTAAGTAAATGAAAGATAGTTACAGATGACCAGTTTTATGATGTTTTTATTCACTTAACTGTTGAAGAAGCAGTCTCTATGAGTAAACTAGTTTTAAATTATGAACGTCCTGATTTTAATTATATAAACTTTTTTCTTTTTATGTCTTCCTAAAATATTTTGAATATTAGGTTCAAACATATTTATACAGCTTGTTAAAAAAATAATTATAAAAGAAACAGCATAAAAGCCAAGATTGAATTATTCATTTGTATTTGACAATTACTTTTAGAGAAAAATCTCATAGCTACAGAGATACTTTGAGCGAAAACTGTTCCTCAAGAGCCATAAGCTGATACCACAAATTGACTGGATACTCAGCACTGCAAATGCAAAAAGAATGTTTAGCTGTGCAAACTGTATATAAATGTGTCTGTGTTTTTATATCACAGTGTATTGTCTATTATGGTACCTAATATTTTATATTAACTGCATATCAAATCAATATTGAAAACCTTGCCTTTTTCAGATTTTTTTTTTAACTTTTACATTTTTTTTCTTTAATAGAATGATTTAGTGTATCAGTTTTTCTATTTACAGGTCAGGAAAAACCCTCAGAGCAAGAGACAAATGAAATCAAACACCCTGAGACAATAAACAGATATGGAAGTTTAAATTCTCTGGAGTCAACTTCATCATCAGGAATAGGCAGCTACAGTACACAGATGTCTGGCACTGATAACCCAGAACAATTTGAGGTCCTAAAACAACAAAAGGAAATAATAGAACAAGGGATAGATTTGTGAGTGGAGTGTCTATTTTTTTTGTGTGTGTGTGTGTGTGAGTTTCTGTTTTAAGGAAATATGTTACTGATTAACCCTCCACTCATACTGTGCTACCTTGCTCTGGGTTTTTCTATATCTTCAGATTCTTTTTTTTATACCCTTCTTAAAACTACCTTTCATTGAGTAGACTGGAGTTTAGGTATCCTGTATCCAAGACTCTTAGTGGCTCTTTTTTCAGTTCCTTTGTTTATTATAACCTAGCCCAAACAGATCCTTGCAATACACTTAAATTAATTTTACATCATATTTTATATGCTGTTGATGAACAGTATTGGTGCAGTTTTGTCATTAGCTCAGTTATGAAACCCCTCATTATATGCCCTAAGCAAGTGATGACTCAATTTAAAGTATGCAACTTCTTTATAAGTTTTATATTTTCTCCAATTGGAATACAAGTATACTGCTCTTGTCACTGATTTCATTTTTATATGTTGATAAAGATGAGAACCTCTTTCCAACATGATGATACTGCCAGACTGATCTTTGAAATCAGTTTTTTCACTATGCTGTTTATTAGCCTGCTCCTGGAGTATTACCTGTCTGTATTCACTATAATTTTACTTTCTTTCCTTTTACTGCCAGTCTGTTCTTTCAAAGAGATGTTAACAGGGACATACGCATTTGTTGACCTTTTTCCACGACTCTAGTTACTGTAAACTGGATGTTCACTTGGTTTTCTACTGCCACTGTAAAGTATTTCTTCTTGAGTCAAAATATGGAATGTTCAAGTGCCCCTTTTTTAACATAATTTGCAATATTGCCTACAGAAATAGCCACCAATACTTCATTCATTCTGATTTTTCAGCCAGTATTTATCAAAGTGTCCCATCTACTCCAGACATATGCACGGGGAAACCTGATGAATGAAATAGCTCTTGCTTTTTAAGAAACCCAACTCTTGCTTTTTAAGAAACCCAATAGCTCTTGCTTTTTAAGAAACCCAACTCTTGCTTTTTAAGAAACCCAACTTTTACTAGGCTCAATATTTAGTATGTCAGAGCAATGAGATATTTATATGATCATGTTCTTTTCATGACTTCACCTACTATCTATGTGCTAAAGTCTCAAAATTATACCTCTACTCAAAAGTATACCTCTACTGAAATCCATACTCACATCTGTAAGTGCCTATTAGATAGCCCCAATGGATATTGCATAACTTCTCACACTAATCATGTCCATAACCAAATTTATCAGTCTCTATAATCATCTCCCGAATAGTCCTTCCAAAACAAAAGACAAACTGAAATCTCGGATGTTACTATATTTCTTACATAGGTTAGTAACCCCAGTATATAACTAAATTTATAAGCAAGAACTTATGAAATTACCTTAGATTTCCCCTTAATTTCTAATAAGTCACTTAACTTCTGTTGATTATCTTCCTAATAGTTCTGTAATTCTCTTCATCTACCTCAGCTGTTCTTTTAAGTCAAACTATCACCACTTCTTGCCTTGAGTACAATAATCTTTTATATTGTCTTACTTTATTTGGTCTTATTTGTTCTCTGTTCTTTTTGCTGTTTCTCTTTCTCCCATCTCTTGCTTTTAGATAAAGCCAAACATCATGTAATAATAGCATATAATCCCCTTCATAGTTTTGATCTGCTGTATTCTATTACATCACTGGCCACTTCACTGTTTCACATCATTATTCCAACAATACAGAGCATATTTATACTTATAATATGCTGTTTTATGCTTTTACATACAATGTCATCTTCTTCTTTGTTTATAAAAGATGTAATCTTTTTCAAAACTTAGTTCCATAAGTTTCAAAACTTAGTTCCTAGGGAAGCCTACTTCCTTAGGAAATATATCATTACCATCTCTGAATTAATCACTTCCTTCTGCCATGTTATTTTCTTAACTTGTGAATAAAATTTGTTGCATCTTTATATAAATTTTAAAACCTGTGTCTCTTAAAGATTTGCTAGAGGGCATGGACTGTTTATTTTAGTGAAAAATTGACTTTAATTTATGGATGTGGTGATGAGTGAATTAGGAGAATCATTAGGAGAATCATTAGGAGAACAGAACAGGGAGGAACAGTTTAGGCAAAGAATGGTATGTGCACCAGCACAGAGGAGAAGGAGAACATTTGACTACTGCTGTTCAACATAGTGGTGGGGTGAGGAAGAGAGCTAATAGCAGGAGGTAAGATAAGAGCTTTGATTTGGTTCCAGATTACAAATGATCTTATTCTCCTTATAAAGGAGTTTTGTCTTGTTTTTCTCATCATTGACATGTTATTGCAGGATTTTAAGTTAGGAGCTATGTTTTGTTTTTGAAAAATATTCCCAGTGAATGGAGCAAGTAAAGAGCTGCATTGTAGGGAGTATGGGTAAAGCATGTAGGAAAAATATTCTGCAGATACATTATGTTTAGGGAATGAGATGAGATAAATGGGAGTCAATAAGAGGAGGGATAAGAGATAAACTGGTGCTAGACCGAGGAAAGGTTTGTGTGTCATTGTACTCAGTTTTGATTTTTATTCTGAAAGCATTGGATATTTAGACATCTTTTGATAAATAATGCTGCCAGATTACAGTTAAAACAGTCATTATAATTAAGTTCTATACTTAAAAAGCAGGAAAATTAAAAATAAAAAATGGATATACATAGAATGGTCCAAATTTACTTGAACATTATTCCTTAGTTGAGATTAATATATACTGAAAGTATGAGTTGTTTGGTATTCATATCCTTATTCAAGTTCATCTACTATATGGTGTTGTCTCAAATAGTCTGTGAAATAAGCCATATCAGTGTTAGAGATGGCCTTCTATTTGAGACTTTTTTTAAAGACAGAAATAAACATCACATAGTATAAGTTTTTATATATTCATGAATTGTGTTTGATAAGTTCCTATTTTCTGGGTAGTGTTAGAAAATGTACTGTAGTTTAACATCTTTTTTGGAGATGCAAATGGTTTTCTATTTCTAATGTTTCTATTAATGTTAATGTCACCTAGATTTAATAAGAAACCAAAGAGAGGAATACAGTACCTCCAAGAACAAGGAATGCTTGGCACTACACCTGAAGATATTGCCCAATTTTTACATCAGGAGGAAAGATTAGACTCTGTAAGAATATTATTTTATTTCATTCTAACTTTGTCTATAAAGTTCTTTTTTTTAAGTTAAAGATACATATTGTTATCCATTTGAAATACACTCTTAAGTATATAAATAAACTTGAAGAATTAACCTACTCTTTTTTGTTGTTTTAATAAATTTATTTTTATATATTTTACATCGTTGTTCATTTTTTCCCACTAACAATGTTTGCATTCTTTACTCAGGTGGTGTCCCCATAGAATTTCCATCACTAATTCATCCTGGCACCATCACCATAGTCTCTTGTGCTCTTTCCACCCTCATTTTGATCCCTTTCTCTATCCCTCCCCTACAGAATATCTCTGATTTATAGTTGTTAATTTTGTTTTTTAATTTATTTTTTTTCTTGATTTCTTATTTGGTTCTGCTACTTTCTTCCTATAAGTGAAGCTATCTGATATTTTTCTTTTTCTTTCTGGCTTATTTCACTGAGCATAATCCCTTTCAGCTCCATCCATGTTTCTGCAAATGGCAGGAGTTCATCTTTTTTGATTGTTAAGTAATATTCCATTGTATATGTAGACCACATCTTCTTGATACAGTCATCTGTTTTGGTTATTTGGGTTGATACCATATCTTACCTATTGTAAATAGTGCTGCAGTAAACATAGTGGTGCAGATGTCCTTTTCAGTTAATGTTTTTGTGTCCCTTGGGTAGATCCTTAGCAGTGGAATTGCTGGGACATAGGTAGCTCCATTTTTAGTATTCTGAGGAACTTCCACACAACTTTTCCATAGTGGTTGGACCAGTTTGCATTCCCACCAGCAGTGTAGGAGAGTTCCTTTTTTACCACATCTTCACCAACATTTGTTGTTGCTAGTTTTTTTAATATGTGCCATTCTTACTGGTATAATAACCTAGATATTCTTAATTTTTCTCTTTAATTTTCTAAAATTGAAAGCGTATCTTGATTTTTATTCTTTTATAAACACATTTAACTTTTAATTTCATGTTTGAAATAATTATACCCTCTACTTGAAACTTGTGGATCTCGTAAATTTTTCTGCTTTTCATTGGCTGTGTGGCAAATGTAACATTCCATTAGAATATCAATTTCTATTTTTTATTCAGACTCAAGTGGGTGAGTTCCTGGGAGATAATGATAAATTTAACAAAGAAGTCATGTATGCTTATGTGGACCAGCATGACTTTTCAGGAAAGGACTTCGTTTCAGCCCTTCGCATGTTTCTTGAAGGATTCCGTCTTCCAGGGGAAGCTCAGAAAATTGATCGATTAATGGAAAAATTTGCTGCAAGATACCTAGAATGCAACCAAGGGTAAGCAAGCTTCACATTAAAGTGTTTATTGGTTGCCAGCTATATTGAATACACTATGCTTGTGAGCACTGAAAGATTAATAATCCCTGCCTTCCGAGAATTTAGAGTGTCTGCAGTCTGGAAATGGTAAAACAATTTAGTAAGAGTTATAATTTTAAATGATACATTAATCTTGAGAGAATAAAGTAAAAGTGCTGTGGGGTTTGAAGTAACTAATGTAAGTGAAATTTTAAAACAATAAGTTTATAATATGATACATTTATTTTTCCAGGCAAACTCTTTTTGCTAGTGCAGATACTGCTTATGTTTTGGCTTATTCAATTATCATGCTGACCACAGATCTACACAGTCCACAGGTATGTTTTCTTTTAGGCCAGTTTTATAATAAACATAATTATATAAGTTCTTTTGAATTCAGTGAGTAATTTGGGGTGTTGTACATTTTAAAATTCAGTTTCTGCAGTAATACTATTTAGACTTTTAGATAGCTATAAAGTCTGTATTTGTGCATAGATTATTACAGAAACCATAAGATAGATGTTAACTAAGAAGATGCTCGTAGTTTTCCTATACTTATTACAATGTAGAAAAACACTATATAAGCTGTCTTTTTATTCTATCCTTCAAACTTAAACAGTAGAGTGAATAGTATAGTGATCTTTCATGTGCCCATCACCCAGCTTCCACAGTTATCCACTTATGACCATCCTTTTTCTATTTCTATCTCCTTGCTCTTCCTGATCATTTTAAAGCAAATCAAACTATCCTGTCATTTCATATGTATTTATTTCAGCATAAATCTCTGAAAGGTAAATGCTCTATTTAAAGATAAACACTATCATTATGCCTGAAAATTGAACATTTTAAAACAGCAGATACAGGAATTGTTCAGATTTCATTTGCCTTGTAAGAGTCATAATCTTTCTTAAATTATTAAGAAATTTGATTTCTGCTATCCACTAGCAAAAATTATTTTTAAAGATTTGGATATTTTATGCTTTGTTGCCAAAAACATGCTTTGGAATCCTTGGTGGAAAATTATCTTTACAAATTAACCTATTTGTGAGAATTTCTTAATACATATTAGGGATAAACGGCTAACTATATTCTTAGAATGTGAAATAAACTATGTCCTTATTACTAACCTGGGACATATTTGAAAAAGTTAAAATTTATTTAAAGTTTGATATTAAACTTTGCAATATAGGAATTTTTTTCTGTCTATTTTGAAATACTAAGGGCAGAGTTGATATGAGAAATATATACCAAACACCAGAATTCAACAACTTTATATTTACCAAGAATCTACTTGGTTTTACATAGACAGTTTTTTAAAATCACTCATGATTTTAATTATTTAATATTTACCTTTGACATACTACTGCAGTATATAATATAAGCAGCCCAATTTCGGGCCTCCCTGGTGGCACAACAGGTTGAGTGCCTCACTGTGAAGCATTCACAGAACAGAAGCATGAGTTCAATTCCCAGCCAGGGAGGGGACCCACATGGCGCAGCAGACCTCTCCTGCCTTGCCCACTACTCCCCTCAGCAGTGTATTTCGGTCCATCTGTCTGTTCTGTGCCCTACTCTGTCTCTGGTGAATCCTCTCACCTCCCGTGACTCTGGCCTGTACCCCAGCTCTTGCATGCATGAATGAATGAATGAACGAACAAACGAACGAACGAATGAATGAATGAATGAATCCTCTCACCTCCCGTGACTCTGGCCTGTACCCCAGCTCTTGCATGCATGAATGAATGAACGAACAAACAAACGAACGAATGAATGAATGAATAAATAAATAAATAAAATCTTTTTTTAAAAAAGGCAGCCCAATTTCAAGGCTTTAAAGATTTTGGCTTTATAAATCGTCAACATTACATCTGTGTCATATTTCTTTATACACAAGGAAAATCTCATTTTGAAGAAATACAAAATTTTTTTAATGTCCTTTCATAGTACCCAGGTTGTTACAAGTTTCCGAACACATTCTAGTTAGGGAACTTTGTTTTAAAAGCAATGTCTTAATTTTCATTAAATTCATTGTACTAATTCTTGTGTACAGACGTGCTTGGAGCCTTAATCCTAGCATTGGTAACTTTTATAGTCATATTATTACTGGTCAAACTGCTGTTTGACTGCTGTGTTGATAATGCAGCCTGTAGGTGTAGAACAATTTATGAGTTCCTGTGAAGGGGAAGTCACCTGGTAGAAAATTAAACCCATAATTTTAACCCCATATGATTCATGATTTAGAACCATACAAACTGTTAAAAATGATGTCAGCTTTAAACAATACCAGTAACTTTAAAAAAAATTCCTTTAGAATTAGCTCTTTTCATTCTCAGTTGTTTTCAGACATAAGATATGTGACTTTTAATAAGTCATTTGTCTTCCTTTCTCACCTAGAATACTTTATTCTGTCTTTTATAGAGAGTGTGTCAGTGATTTTTTTTTAATTTGAGGTTTATTTAGAATACATTACTTTAAAAGAAATTTTTAATTATTTCTCCTACATCACTGTTAATTTTGGGACAGTATTTGATTTCTCCCCTCAGGTGAAGTCCCAGTAGTTCTCCTATGACCAAAGCCTCTGTGCTCCTCCACCACAGTCCCTTGTGTTCTTCTTTCTCATGTTTTGATCTTTTAGGTTAGAATACATTTTTTTTTAATGTGCATTATCCTCACCAGTAGTAACAATTGGCCTTAAATGATTTAACCATTGTAACTAGGCTTTTTTAAAAGCCTAAATTAGGAACTCATAAAGCTGAAATGTTTATATTTTATACCTCCATATACTGTCCATAAAAGATAATCAGGGGAAGAAAAGTAAGATAATACTTTTTCTAGAATCCCA
Organism: Galemys pyrenaicus; assembly: GCA_019455555.1. Classification (NCBI taxonomy): domain Eukaryota; kingdom Metazoa; phylum Chordata; class Mammalia; order Eulipotyphla; family Talpidae; genus Galemys; species Galemys pyrenaicus. Next base: position 7,070,042 of record JAGFMF010011756.1, on the reverse strand, counting down.
CTATGGCAGAATTGGTCTGGGTGAGCAGTGCATTTTATTTTGGGTGCTTGAGATTAATGTATTTCCTACTCCCACTTCCTGGCACCTTCTACCCCAACCCTCCAGCCCAGGTCCACAAATATACTTTACTGCTACTTCAGATTTTCTGTCAGGACTTCTCTCTATATCTGATGGTATGATACTAAAATTTCTCTGCCATATGCCATGTTAAAAGTTTCCAGGTATCTTTTAGCATCTTAATGGACATCTTATGCTTAATATTTTGATCAGTATTTTTTCATACTCATCAGAACTTTCAGATGAAATAGTTTCTCTTTTTTGTTATATTTTTTAGTGCCGTGACCCAAGATGAGTTTTTAAAGTTGTAGTACAATAGTACTTTATTCCTTTCATTAATAATAAATTACATTTGGAGACTTTTATGGTAATATTTTTACATGTAGAGAAAACATTCCTTCTACCGTGTCACACATATTAGAATGATCTGATTGCATAGTAATCAGAACTAAATAAGTATCCCAATTATATCTGCTGTAAGTTCTGATTTATTTGTCGTTTATTTTTTTTTAAACTTCTGAATACTTGGTTATTATTCTATATACTTTATTGTAAACTTATAGGATCTTCTCTTAAATTCTTTATGGAAGGTGGTAGGACTGTAATTAAATATATGTATTTTCAAAGACATCATTGTACTTTTGGGTTTTGTCCATCTGGGTTTGAGGAAATATAAAATACCAACATTTCAGTTCTATGAGCTCCTAAGTTTGATGACAAGTCTGCCATCTTACAAATACAAAATTGTGCTCCACAGACTTATAAGGTATACAGGGTACTCTTAAGGAAGACAAAGCATTCTGAGGCTATTTCACCCAGATTTCCTAAGATTCAGCTGCCATGATGAATCAGTCAGAGATATTATTTATTACTGGTTTTATTTTTTTTAAAGATTATTTATGTACATAAGAGCTAGGATACAGGCCAGTGGTATGAGGGGGTGAGGATTCATTAGCGACAGAGTAGGGAATAGAACAGGTGGACAAACTGAAGTACACTCTGAGGGGAGCAGTGGGCAAGGCAGGAGAGGTCTCCTGCCTTGTGGGTCATGTGCCGTGTGCGTCACCTCCCTGATTGGACATCAAACTCCAGCTGTATTGGCTGCGAATAGCTTCATAGTGTTGCGACTTAACCCCTTGTGCCACCGAGGAAGCCCGTTACCTGGTTTTAAATAAATATCAGTTATTGTTATTCTTGTATTCAAGAATTCATATAAAACCAACTATTAAATCACATGATATATTCTTCTGAACTAAGATTAAATCTTTTTGGTACTATATGTTTCTAATAATTGTCTTGTTCCTTTTTAAAGAGTTGGCTAGAATGCTTAAACCTTTGACAAAAATAATAGTTCTATAAATCAGAATGTTTAAGTGTAAGATTGGATGGTTCTCTCACATATGGAATATAAATAAACAAAGCAAACAAACTAACAAATGTTAACAAAAGTAACTCTTAGATTCTGTGAAATACTTACTGGTTTCCAGGGATGTGGGCTCATAAAGAAAGGGAGTGGGTGGCATGGGTAGAAGGTAGCAACCCAATAGTAGGAAGGGTACTAGAACTTTGGTGGTTGATGAGGTGAAGTTTATACACACATAGAGGTAAAGACGTGCCCCCTTAATTTATGTAGTATTGTATGTTAATGGTAAATCACTAAGATTTTATTAAATTAAAAAATCATTAGTATGCCCGTTTTATTACAAATTACTCGTGCACGTCAGAGTAAGGTAAATTAGTATGTGCAAGAAATGAGTGTTTGTGTTGAATTTTAGTAATTAGAGCCATTTTTTATTTCTAGGTTAAAAATAAAATGACAAAAGAACAATACATTAAGATGAACAGAGGTATCAATGATAGTAAAGATCTTCCTGAAGAATACCTATCAGCCATTTATAATGAAATAGCTGGAAAAAAGATATCAATGAAAGAAACAAAAGAACTAACAATCCCTACAAAGTCAAGTAAACAAAGTAAGTATACAAATCAGTTGAGGAAAATGTAGGTTCTTAAAATAGATTCTCACTTCCTTTGGAATAAATCGTTATATAGTCTAATGATGGCTATCATATAGCTTGATCTACTTGTATTTTTTGTTTGGGTATGTTTCACACAAGGATGCCGTTGATTATTAACTTCTCTTTCCTACCCCATAGCTGAATTGTTTCCCTAATATTTTCGTTGTAACAGAGTAATAACAACACTTTTCTTTTCATAGGTTTTTCATTTACCCCTGACTCCTAGTTGAAGATTTTTATTTTTCTTTTTTGAGGTGAAATTCATATAAAAGTAGCCATTTTAAAGTGAACAGTGCAGTGCCATTTTTTTTTTTTTTTTTTAAGATTTACGTATTCATACAAGAACTGGGCTACAGGCCAGAGTCACGGGAGGTGAGAGGATTCACCAGAGACAGTGTAGGGAACAGAACAGGCAGATGGACTGAAATACCCTGCAGAGGGGAGTAGCAGGTGAGGCAGGAGAGGTTTGCTGTGCCATGTGAGTCACCTCCCTGGCCAGGGATTGAACTTGTGCTGCAGTGGCTGCAGATGCTTCACAGTGCAGTGCTTAACCCCTTGCACCACCAGAGAGGTCCCTGCAGTGTCTTTTAGTATAGTCAGCATTATGCAGGCACTTAACTGTCTAATTCCAAAACATTTTCATCACTCCAAAATAAAACCCTGTATCATATTTACTGCATATGCCTTCCCTTTGTCCTTCACCCATCATTTGCCTCCCTCCCTGACAACCACCTGTCTAATTTCTATTTGTATGGATTTACCTACTATGGATATTTCATATAAGTGGAATTCTGCATTATGTGACCTTTTTTCTGACTTAAGATTATTTTTAGTTAGTATTAATTGGTGGTGCTTATTTTATTGTAAGACATCAAAACAGCATTTTAAAGTGCTTTGTATTATTTTAAATACTAATAGTATCTGTTGTTTCAGATGTAGCTAGTGAAAAGCAAAGAAGACTTCTATATAATTTAGAAATGGAACAGATGGCCAAGACAGCTAAGGCACTCATGGAGGCTGTGAGCCATGTTCAGGCACCTTTTACAAGTGCCACACATTTGGAACATGTGAGACCCATGTTTAAGGTAGGAGTCATTCATAATTTTTGGTTGCAGTATATACTTGTATGTGATTTTTTTTTTCAGAATATTTTTAAGTAAATACAGTGATAGCAAAATTATGTAGACTTGGAAGCAAAAACCATATTATTTAGGATTATAGCATATAAGTTTTTTGTTAAAGAAGATGAGAAAGGAACTAAAATAAAAGGAGCTAAATAAAAACTTTTTAGACTGTTAGACCAAATTAGTGATTACCAGAAAGGAAAGAGAGCAATATTTAAAGTATGGTAAAGGATAAAATACGATTTTTGGAAATTAGCTATATTGTATACATATGTTGATTTATAATGATGCACACCTGAAACTTACATGTTATAGTACAGTGTTATCTCAATAAAAAGTTGTTTTTTAAAAAAATTGATTTTTACTGTATAACTAAAGTGTATATTTTTACAGAATAGATTCTTTAGAGTAGAAGATTTTGAAGAGTGATATCTACTCCTTGGCCTGGTTTACTTTAAATGCATTCTTTGGAGCTCCCTAAAAGTTCAAAGTGATCTGAGCCTTTTGCTCTCTTTCTGTGAGCAAAGGACCCTGTGTGATCTGTCTCCTCCTGCTCTTCAACATCATTACTAGATTTCTTCTGCCTGTTACTGTACAACATTCATGTGGGATTTGTTTCAGTTTCTAGAATGTCCTTAATTATTGTCTCTTTAGCATTCTTAAAAGCTGTGTTCTTTGTCCAGAGGGACTAAGAGGCAAGGGACTATATCAATTCTGTTCACTTTTCCCAGTATCTAGCACAGTTTCTGGCTTGTAGTAGTAAATACTTAATAAACAAACAATGAATAAAGGAATAAATAACACTAGAATATGATTTACAATATTAAGGGATATAACCATTATTGATACTCTTTTAACATATTGCCAAATTGTAATCTACAAATACTTAAGCAGTTTTCATCTGTGGCTATATGTATATGTAGTTTTATTTCATAATGAATTTTTTTTTATTTGGCTGATGTGTAATTGGCATAGAATATTATACTTTCAGGTGAACATCATGTGATATTTGTGTATATTGCAAAATGATCACCACAATAAACCTAGTTTTAACAGCCACTGATATATTTAACTACGAAATTTTTTTTTCTTACTTATAATGAAAACTTTTAAGATTTATTCTTGGGAAATTTCAAATATGCAATACATTATTTATAATTGCACGTTGTATATTATATCCTATAACTTACAACTGAAAGTTTATGCATTTTATACTCCTTTTGCCATTTGCCCACCCTGCCTCCTGCAACCACCAGTCTATGAGCTTGTGGTTTTTTTTTAAGAGTTGATGTGTAAGAGAGGTCACACTGCCTGTTTTTCTGATTTATTTCATTTAGTACAATGCCTTCAAGTTCCATCAAAGTTGTTCCAAGTGGCAAGACTTAATACTTTTATGAGTGAAGAATATTCCATTATATGTATGTTACATAAGTAACACACACATCCCATATATTCTTTATTTATTCATCAGTGGTCACTTACATTGTTTCCATATCTTTGCTATTATACATGAACATGGGTTCATATATCTTTTTTAAAATAATGTTTCCATTTTATTTAGATTAATACCCAGAAGTAGAATTGGCTAGATTATATGCTCATTCTGGTTTTTTTTTTTGACACCATCACACTGTTTTTCATAGTGGCAGCATCAATTTATATTCCTACCACCTTTTTGCGGGCAAAAGGTGGCAAAAGCCACTTGTTATTTCTTATCTATTTCATTTTGGTTTTGCCTTATAACTTACTAAAAGCAGTGAGTACTCTTGCATCACATATTTCAAAGTTGTACACATTTTGATAATAGGATTGTCAGTGGTCAAAAGATGAATCTTCTGTTTTATATTACAATTTCACTATTCAGTACATATAGTAATATGTAGTGTTTGTTGAGTTGCACAGTCTATAAGGAAGAAGTAATTTTATTTATTTTTAAAATATTGTACTAGTAGGAACCAGAGAGATCCCTTATGTCTCAGTGTAAAAACACTTGACTATAAGAAAAATAAAGGTAACTTATGTCTAGGGAGCAGTATTAGAGAATTATGTCATTTGTTGAAAGTGTAGGAAAATGACTAAAGGATTTTCATGGAAATTTTACAAGAGACAAAGCTCACAGAGAAATGAGGTCTAAAGACGGGTAAAACTAATATCATTATGAATATAGACTTTTCCAATTTTTATTGACATGAATAACTTAAAGTTGTACTTAAATTAGGCCTAGTGTCACCATTTAATTTTTTATTTTTGCTTTCTCAGTTAAGTTCAGGACACATTATATAGTTTTCCTCCTTTGTCTCAGAAAGCTTTCCAAATAACATGTCAAGTAACTCATTGTTTTAAGAACTTCATCAAATCGTTCATTGTCTGAAAGCCTTGAAAAATATTACTGTGGTGTTATTCCAAAATTTAATTATCACTTCGTGCCCTTTATGTATTTTAAATTTTCAATTTTTCTAGTTGGCTTGGACACCTTTTCTCGCTGCATTTAGTGTTGGTCTACAAGATTGTGATGATACTGAAGTAGCCTCCCTGTGCCTGGAGGGTATAAGATGTGCAATCAGAATTGCATGCATTTTCAGTATTCAGGTAACAAAGAATTTTGTCTTTGTAGTCAGTCTCCAAAACATGAATTGCTGTAGTGTGAATTGTTTTTATGTCTGGCTTATTAAGAACTAATTTCAACTTCATGATGGAATTTACACAAATCTCATTGTCTAAGTTTCTGAGAAGTTCCAAAAGAGGGCGAGTTCTGTATTGAGATATGTAATGTTTATAATAATTTCTGGTTTTAGATGTTTTTCTCTATAAAATACTAGTTATCTACATTTCTAAAGTTACTTTGAATTCCTATATGTTGATTTATCTTTATTTTTTTTTTAGATTTTACTTTTTAAGATTTATATTTATGCATACAAGAACTGGGGTGTAGACAAGAGATGCGGGGGTTGGGGGCTGAGATGATTTACCAGTGACAGAGTGGGAAACAGAACAACACTGAAGCACACCGCTGAGGGGAGCAGTGAGCGAGACAGGAGAGATCTGCTGCACCCTCTGGGCCAGCTCCCTGACCAGGGATCAGATTCGTTCTGCAGTGGCTGGCCATAGCTTGATAATGCCAAGACTTTAGACCTTGCACCACCAGAGAAGCTCTGGTTATCTTCTTTAAATATGTTGGATGTTCATACTTATTGAATCCTATAGTTTAACATTTTATATATCTATATATGCTACCTTATAACTTAACCAGGTGCCTAGTACATAATTTTCATGAAGCGTCCTTTCTAATATGCTTTACCTGATGATGAATTTTAGCAAACAAAGTTTGCTATCTTTTTAAAAACGATTTCATTTTAATTATAAATGTTATAACCTCAACAAGACAAACATAGTTTAGCTATAGGGAAAAAAGTAAGTGAATTTACAAATCAGGTCTCTGTTGGTCCACATGGTACTTGAAAACATACTCAATGAATGTTTTATTACTACATGAATTCATTTGTAACCACTAAAATCTCATCTTTATTTGTTATCTCTATCACCTTTGGGTTTTAGAATTTTGTCCTTTTCTGCTTCATTCATCATCATCATCAAATTTGAAAAAAGTACTGAGGTATTATACATAATTCATGACTTGTCAACTAAAAACTTACTAAACAAGTGAACACTTATTAGTAGGGCATCAGAGATTATTCTGCTGAACTTCTAACCATGTTAGTATATTTCTCACTCTCTCTATTTTATAGCTGGAAAGAGATGCATATGTCCAGGCACTATCAAGATTTACCTTACTTACAGTGAGTTCTGGTATAACTGAAATGAAACAGAAGAACATTGACACAATAAAAACACTTATTACAGTGGCTCATACAGATGGAAATTATTTAGGAAATTCATGGCATGAGGTATAAGCGCTTTCTTTATTTTCAACTTTGTAGTTGAAGCTTTGGTTTACAAAAGGAGCTAATGCTGAAATCTTATCACTGGCATGCTTATGGATTTGGTGACAAAATTAATTTAGTACATTCACAATACACTTAGCATTTTATAATGATTTGTATTGTAGCTTATGTTTAAATTTTGGCTGGTTAAATATTTTTTAAAAACACCTATAATGTGGAATCTAATATTATTTTTCCTTTTTGTAATTAAGATTCTGAAGTGCATTAGTCAGTTGGAGCTTGCACAACTTATAGGAACTGGAGTGAAACCTCGGTACATTTCTGGGACAGTACGAGGCAGAGAAGGATCTCTTACTGGAACAAAGGATCAGGCTCCTGATGAATTTGTAGGTCTGGGGCTAGGTGAGGATTTTTAAAAATCATTTTTATAAAGAATGGAAAATTGTTTATAATTTGCTCAATATAATAATTTATTGTAGCAATGAAGTTTGGTTAGAGAAATATAGTAAAATGTCCTTTGACTAACCTTATGAGAAAAAAACAAGATGGCTGTCTAGGGAACTAATTTTTTTTTCTACAATATTAACTAATCCTTAATGTCCTAGTTGGGGGTGGGATATGTGTGCAGTTTTAAATTACTTGCTTTTAAAACTAAGCAGGTAGCCTAAATGAATGAAGACTTGTATAAGACAGTAAATAGTTGGTAACTGGAGAAATTATTCACATTTAGAACTTAAGGCACTATTCAGTTCTAACCAGACCCTTCTGCCAGTATGGAAACTTTATTGTGGTTTTCCCCATATGCTCAGTATAGCCAGGAACTTCCATATTTAATCCAGTAGAAAAATGGGAAATATTGACAAGAATGAACACAGAAAAATCAAAGACAATAAATACATTTTTAGTCATAAATGATAAGGATTGCAACAGGGAAGAAACAAAGCTTAAAATACTATACTGCTAGGTTTCAATTTTATATTTCTTCCTTACTGTATGCAAGTTACTTTTAACTCTTGAGCCTCAGTTTCCTCTTTTGCAAACTAAAAATAGTATTTGTTTACAAAGAGTCTTAAGATTAAGAAAATAAATAAATGGATATAATAGAGTGGCTGGTATGATAATAGTTTCTGAATTAGTATCTGTCCACCCTCCCCACCCCACTTCCAGCCAAAAAAATCTACTAGAGACATGATTTCAGAAGACAGGAATTAATATACCTAAAATCTATAAGAATATTTACCTTTTAAGACTCGGTACTGTGACTTTTTAAAAAAAAATCTTTTTGTGATTTCTCTGATGTTGATTGCAGTAAAGATTTTAGGAAATTCTTTCAAAAAGAGTTTCAGGCTTGTATAAAATGATGCATAGTGAAAAAATAAGATCAAGACCATGATTTGCTTTCAAGTTGGAGTGGGGACAATTATTAATAGTTAGCAGTGGCAAAAGAACTGTGGCAGCCAGCTGCATAGTCTGGTCTGTTCCTCAGTTATATCTAGATGCTGTGGTCTAGGAAGTACAGGTGTAGACCTAGTAACATGGTGATCCAGTAACAGGATTCATAACTGCCTGAGCACTAGCATGGCAACTTATATAATGTGGAAGTCTAACTGGGCAAGTTAGAACTATAACTATTCCAAAAAGCATAGCATGAGATACAGAAGAAATATGTTTATAGGCAAGTGAAATGAATGTGCATTGGTTGATTCAATTGCCTTTCTTTCCTTTTTTAAATAAAGGTCTAGGGAGTATAGGAAGGCAAAAATAATAACGGGTACAAATTGCCAGAACTGCTATTACTTTTTGGCAAGTAATAGAAGTAGTTTACACTGAAAGTAAAACATCAGTGGTGTTTCTTATTTTTTAGAAATTATGGTCGGCAGAATTCAGCCTGCTAGGTGGAGTGAAGTTGGGGATGGGAACAAAGGTGGTGGGAAGGGTGCATAATGGCCTAGGTAAAGCGCTATGGGTGCTTTGGTGGATGTGATATGAGAAGTTGGGGACCTAATCCCCTAAATCATATACAGTGTTGTAACCAGTGTTACCTCAAAAAAGAAAACAAAAATTGCAATTAAAGGAGAAATGTTGATACTTGGTGACAGTGTTTACTACTACTTGAATGTGATTTAAAATTAATTTGATCATTGTGCTAAGTAATGCCTTTGCTACTTAGTTTGCAAGGATATTAGATGACCTTCCTTCTCCCTCAGGAATGGGGGATTTACATAAAAATACACACATTTTACATCCAGAAATAAAGATTTCATGTTTCCAAGCCACTTCTGGTGACCAGCCATACTCTTCTACCTCACGTTCAATCTTTATTAAGACTTTTTCCGGTATCATCTAACTTCTTTTTTGGCTTGCTCCATTCTTTACTCTCTCCTGATTGCTCAGAAGCCAGACTGTCGATTTAGTCCCTGCTGGCCAGAGCCTTCCCTTCTGACATCTCTGTTTACCAGATAGTAAAGTGTGATAGGATGTCTGTCCCTACCCATGTGTGCCCTCTCGCTCACTCAGTCAACAGATATTGTTCTTGAGCACGGTGCTATAGTCAGAATTTAAACTCAGTCAGGATGTGGTAGTTTAGTCTCTGTGTGTATAGGTTTTAAAGTAATATCCTTCTTCATTAATAGTATCCATTCACTAAGTAGTCTATGTAACCAAGTTAACAGGATTGAGTATATATATATTTATCTGTTTTTCTGACTGTATAATACAGGACTGTACTTTCACTTTTTGGAAACATATAGGTTCTTTGGATTGCTCAACAATTTACATATCCTTTGACTTCTCTAAATATGTTATTAGTGATTACAAATTATTTATATATGAAAGGTATAGAAAGTTCCATAAAAGGACATTTGAGTTGATAAAAAAGGAAATTACAAAAATAAAAAAAAAAAAAAAGGAAATTACATGATGATCAGCATTCTTCCTCCCCACCCATGTTTTTCTTCATTAAATTACTATAACGTGGTGCAAGTATTCTTTGATACTAATATCCTACCACCTTAAATTCCTTGTCATTTATTTCAGTTCCCTTCCTTTTTCACTGTGTTCTCCAGTTATTACCAAGTCTTCTAAAATATCAGTTGCTTTCATGTTTCCAAAAGTAGCCCACAAAGTGTTAACAGTCAAGTTTCTTTACATTCTGTTTATAGTCAGTCTTTTTAAGCTACAGCTCCTACTACTGTTTTCTCCCTTGTTTGTGTTCCCTGCCTATCTTCCATTATGGCCATACCCAAGTATGTTAAAACATGATATCCACTTACATGCTTCCGTAGTTTATATGTGGTTTTTCTACTGAATTGCTTTTCCTTTGCTTGCTTTCTCACATGAACATCTTTCTACATTCACCTTGAATTAACATTTCATCATGTGAGGACTTTTTATGAGCTGATGCCCCCATTCTCATTTTTCCCATCAGAATTATTTCTAATTAACAAAAATTGTATTATGTGTAATTAATTCATTTCAGTCATGATATAATCATTACATTGTATTAAACTTGGTTGTAATTATGTAAATTACTAACTGTGCTAAATATTATTTACCTAGTAAATAATTATTAGCTGTGGGAACAGGGGTCACATCTTTTTCTCATTGTTCAGTTCCTGGAATAGAATTTGAGTTCAGCTGGTGTAAATTACATCACCAACGTTTGCATTTATAAGGGCACTTATTGTCTAAATTTATTGAAAATGTGCTTTACACTTAATGTCGAATAAGGTAGAAAAATACAAAAAAAAAAGTATATGACTTAGTTCCCAAACTTGGGCAATGTTTTATCTGGTTTAAAAGTCAACATCACCACCCTTAGTAGTATTTATAAAACTACATAGAAGAAATTCTGATTAAGTAGTACTTAGTTGAATGCTTAGTTCAGAGGAAAGTGAGAACAATGAAGAGGAATCTCCTTCATCGAGAACTCAAATTGGGTCTCAATTTGAGATAGTAGATAGGTGAGGGATGATTTGAATAGAAATACATTGGCTAGAATGTTGAATAGAACTGTCTTAATATGAGGCTGGAAGGTTTATCCTCCATCCTTTTAGTAATAGTAAACAAAATGAAGTGGATGATTTAGAAAAATTAATCTGGCAGGGGTAAAAAAGAACAAATTGAAGAGGGGGAAAATTAATGGCAAAGAAAGCAGTCAGGAAACTGTTTCAGTAATCTGGGTGTGAAGTTATCAGGGTCTAAAGTGAGTAGTAATGAAAACTAATGATATGAAAAACAGGTTAAAACAAAGATTGAGTAACTAATGGAGAGTTGAAAATTTGAAAACTAAGAAAATTACTATTTTTGTTTTCCAACACATGGAACCAGTTTTAGGAAAAAAGAAAAAATGATTCTTTTAAATTAGAGACTTAGAACACTGAGGGAGAATTTCCAATAAGCATTTGTAAACAGAGAACTACACATTAAATGACAGGGGAGATTAATTATATGGAATTGGGCATATACCTAAGAAGTTACTGTTGGAGCTGGGGTTAGTGCCCTATTTCTTAAAGGGAAGTTATGCTTAATGTCATTAATTTCATGATCTAAATTCTCAGTACCCCTAATTTGTGTGATCTTCACAAGCACAGTCTGTATCTTTTTAACATGTATGTATATTATTTTATTTAGTATAGGTCACCAAGTACATTTGGCTTTGGTAAATGTCACCAAAGCCAAAAGAATCATTCACCCTAAGCTTTTTTTTTTTTTTCATTAGGAAAATACTTGATTTCAGAAATGTGTTTTAGAAACTATAAGTGTATTCTTCCACTGAATTGTTTTCAAACTGAAATTACTCTCTTTTATGTGTGGTAGTTGGAGGAAATGTGGACTGGAAGCAGATAGCAAGTATTCAGGAATCCATTGGAGAAACCAGTTCTCAAAGTGTTGTTGTTGCTGTAGATAGGTAAGGAAATCATTTTATTCCCTTTTCAGATTAATACTATTTTGATTCTGTAGTATTTAGATACAATTTTCTCAGTAGTAAAAAACAACAACAAAAAAACGTATCGCCAAAATAACTTCCCTTAATATAAGATTATATTGTCTTGTTTAGATGATGAATTACCTATAATTTTGCTTTTTAAGTTATAGAATATAGGAAGGTGATAAGTGAAAATTTAAGTACAGTAGATATTAGTGGAATTTAGGGAAACTAACCTTGATTTAAAAAAAAAAACACAAAATGTTTTTTTTTCTTTATAAAAAATATTCCCCTTATATCCCTACTTGAAAATGGAGTGTAATTTGTGTCTAAGCCCATGTATCTGAGCTGCATTAAAATGGACACAATGAAATAAATACTGGCAGTTCTCATTAAATACGTTTCTTTGAAAAAGACGCTGAAATTTGTATATCATGTATGTCATCAGATATTTCCTTTTTTCAGTTTACTTGAAAGAAAATAATACTATGGTGTATTTTTCTGTATTTCAGATTTTTTAAATTAACTGTATGTAGAATAATAGCTAGTGTTCTTTTAAAAATTAACTTTTTCCAGGTGAGTGCTCAAATAATTGAAACTTAATGTTTTACAACACTGTGTTAAAAATTTTTTTGAAGTCACTTGAAAGCTCCAAAATACAATATAAACCATAATCTTCTCTTGGTGTTTAGAGACTCATGCTGCTCTGTTATTTTACTTGGCTTTCGATAAACCATTTCATTCTAACTATTGGCAGAACTAGAGTGTTCACTGGCTTTTGACCTTGGAAATACTCTCTGGAATTTCTTCTTGTAAAGAATTCTTAATGTCTATTTACTGTCCTTTTTTCCTTTAAGGGGCAGGAAATTGCTTTTTCTTGTGAAGTTGAAGATTGTATGTCATATCTACTATATAGCCACATGCTGGACACCTTTAAAGTACTTTCATGTTCCCTCATCTTAGTCCTTTAAGAGTAGCCCATGAGATGAGTATTAATATTGTCCTCAATTTGCAAATGAGGAAACTGAGACATAGAGCTATTAAATAACTTGCTCATCCCTATAACCAGGCTAAGTTTGTCTTGATTATTTTTATACCATTTCATTCATAGGTAATTTGAGGAGAGATGCCAGGATGTATACTCAGGGCACACATCTTCTAGTGTATGTTCTTAACTCTGCCTTTCTGTTGGCAATTACAATTCAGAGCAAGGAGATGTCAGCCCTTCTGCTACTGCGGTACCTTTCTACCAAATTATTTTCTTGCTTTTCAGAAAATCATCTTCACTGTTACAAAGAGAATCTACTCAGACAGGAGTCAGTGTTTTATATACTATTTGTTTTCATAATTATATCATTTTATCACACCCAATTTTAACATACCCAATTTTCCACTCTTTGTGACAGGGAGACAAGGCATTCATTTGAACAAAAGAAATGTCTCTTTTAAGAATGTATGCTGTTTCAGAGGAGTCTTAACACAAATTGTATTAACACTTTGTTGTCTCAAATTCATCAACATCAGATACTTCTACTGTAAATCTAATATTCAATTTTTTACACCACCTCAAATTTTAGCTTAGAGTAAATGCTTTTTAAAGTTATATTTTGACTGATTGTAAGAATATCTTCTTGAGTGGTATATTTCACTTTCTTACTAGACTTCTTTTTTTCTCTAAATGTCTGAATTTATTTTCGTATGTACTATTCTCACTCACATCCATAGCCTCATTCAATGAGATAACCCTGGTAGTCAAGATGGTAGTGAGATGATTGTCCAGCATGTTTTGGTAAATTTCTGCAAAAATAGTTATTTTCTTATCCCTGAGCTTATTGTTCTGAATAATCCGCTAGGTCAAGTATAGAAACTAAGCATGAAAAATAAAAACAATTCTTCTTTGCTTAATTTTTTTAGCTTCATTTCTTAACCAGTGGAAAATATGTTTTCATTAAAGTTTTAAGAGGTTAAAGTTGTCAATTATATGCACTCTTTATTATATCTAGAAAAATTGATAATTCATTAATAAATGACCAGTTTTTATTAAAATTTTTCCCCCACCACTGTCTATTTTATCCTTGGGGCTCTTTGTATGCTAATTAATGTCCATTGGTTTTTTTAAAGTGTTTTATGTTATTGAATTGTCTTCTCTATAGATGTCCAATATTTGTGGGTTTTTTTGTTCTGATTTTGTTGTAATAATTTTCTCAGATTTCCTTTATTTTGTTGAAAATGGCTGCATAGCATCCTTTCTTATGGCTAGCTAATATCATTGATGGACTTTTAGACTGCTTCCATGTCCAAGTTATTATAAATTATAGTAGTATGAACATTGTGGAACATACACATATAGCATGAGTTGATGGTTGCTATCCTTTGATATATGACCAAGAGGGGAATTGCTGAGATCATACACTATTTCCATTTTCAATTTGTCCAGATAAATCCAGATTGCTTTGTGTAATGCGTGCGCCAGTTCATACTCTTACCAACAATGTAGTAGGGTTCCATTTTCTCTGCACACCTGTTGGGAGTCTTTTAATATGTGCTATCCCCATGGTTATGAGATGGTGTCTCGTAGTTTTAGAAGCAGTGGTGCCTATTGTTTCATGTTTTTTTGGCCTTCTGGATATACTCTTTGATGAATTGTTTGTTCACATCTGCTGCCCATTTATTAATTGGGTTTTTTAAATTGTTGAATTGTATGAGTTTTGTTTTATATATATATATACACACACATATATCTATCTTGAGTATTAATCCCTCATTAATTACATGTAAATATTTTCTTCCATTCAGTAGCATGTCCTTTTACTCATGTTACATTTTATTTCACTGTGGAGAAGCTCTATAATTGAGGTAATTCCAATTGTTTACTTTTGTGTTCAACTGTCTTGGCATGAGTCACTAAAAATATCTTAATGATTGATAACATGAAATGTATTGCCAATTTTTCCTTTTATATATTTTATTGCAGATTTTATATCTGAAATTTAATCTGTTTGGGGTTTATTTTTGTGTATAGCATTAGTGAACAATCAGACATCAATGAATGTGTGAATTTCCAGTTTCCCTAATACTATTAAAGAGACTGTCTTCCTTATTTTACTGTAATAACTGCTTTATAGGTTTAGTGTATAGATTAGCTGCAGGTTTGTTCCTGGGTTTTCGATTTTGTTCCACTAGTTTGTGTATCTAATTTTTTTGTCAATACGATGTTATTTTTAGTATTATTGCTTTACAGTAAAGTTTGAAGTCAAATAACATGATACCTCTGTCTCCTCTTAAAGTTGCTTTTGCAATTTGAAACCTTTTGTGTGGTTCCATATAAATTTCAATTATTTTTGTTCAGTTTCTTTTAATATTGCTGGGATATAGATGGGGGATGTGCTAAATTTGTATGTTATTTTAGGTAAGACAGTAACTTTAGTTGTATTGAAAATCCCCATCCATAAGCACAGGCTCTCTTTTCATCTCCTTGTCTCATTATGTCAGTTATTTTATAACATCTTGTGTGCTTGTTTTATAGGCCTTTTAGCTCCTTTGTTAGGTTGATTCCAGTGTATTCTTTTTGAAATATTTATGTATTTCCTTAATTTCTTTTGTTTCTTGTTTGCTGTTTATTAAAAAGGGGTGCATTTTTAAAGGTTTATTTTATAGCCTGCCACTTTTGCTGTTTATTTATTGTTTCTAATAACTTTTTGTTGGAGTCTTTAGGATCTTCTATATGTGATATCCTCTGTAAATGTGATAGTTTCATCTCTTCTGAGTTGGCTTCCCTTGTTTTCCTGATAGGTCTGGCTAAAACCTCTGCTACTAACGAAACCAAGTGGTGGCAGTGGGCAACCTTGCTTTGTTCCTGGTTGTTATGTCCATTTTGTATTAGGAGTCCTGTTCTATTGGGATGTAGGAGAAATTTGGACCCTTTAAGGTGGGACTACCCCACCTCTTAGGATTGCTTAGGGGTTCTAGAATTGTTAGGAATTGCTAAATTTGATTAACTTCATAAATACGACTAAACTTTGCAGGGATAGACTATCTTCAGGATTGATTTTCCTCTAAACATTAAAAAACAGTGTTTGGCACCATAATTCTGTTACTGATTTTTGAAGATAGCCTTATACTGACCCCATTTCACATTTTGAAACACATTGTCACTTATCAGCACATACAGCTCAGCCCCTACTGCATTTTCTCATAAATAACTTAAATTAGGTCTAAAAAATATATGTTAACACTTATATTTTCACTCTGAAAATTATTACTGCAGGCAGTAATTTAGTCTGCATGTGTGTTGCATATAGTTTAAAGCTTGTTTGATCCAGAATCTACACATTTGTTAACTTTTTTACTCATTGCTGCATTGCTATCATAATTTGGATCAAGCATAGTTATCCCATCAAATTTTTTTTCCTACTTTCAGGCATGTCTTTGGCTATTAACACAAGATCTCATGATTCTTCTGATCCTTCCTTTTCATACGGGGCATATAAGTATCAATTAACTCTAAGTGCCTCTACAATCCACTTTCTTCTACCATATGATTTATCTTTAGTGAAGCAATACTAGAAATAGAGTGACCCCCCTCAAAGGCTACCAAAGTAAGTAGGAGTTTGAATGCCTTTTCCCAGAATTCATTCTCTATGCCATCACCATGAATATACAGAAAGGTTAACTGTACACAGTCTACAGCTAAACTACCTGTCTGATAGCTGATGATACTACTCCTATTCTCTTTGTTTTCTGTCTTTCACTGTCTTAAGAAAATGTGTCGCTTCATTCCATTGTTGTTTTATGTAATCTCCATTCTACTTCTGTTTTGTTTTGGTTTTGTTTTTTTATAGCATAGAAGAACAATTTATTCCTTTATAACTACTTACACAGTTAGCCTTGGAGAAAGTAACAGGCCAGCTGTTGAAACAGTTCACCCAAAATAGCAGTGTGAGATTAACTCCTTAAAAAAAGAACAACTCTTGTCCAAGATTTTAAAAACAAATACGAACTATGGGTTTACTCTTATCAACTTAACTAGACAGTCAACTTGTGGTGTAAATGTCAGGTAAAAAATACATTTTTACAACTTGGTCATCACAAGTTTTAAAAAAAATAATCAGAAAGGAAAAGCATAATAATGACTTAGGAAATACACTAACAAGTAAAAATATATAAGAAAAGAGGAACACATAGCTTTGGCTTAAATGAAAAAGCTAAATGGAGAATGATCTACATAGAGAAATGTACATTCTAGAAATCAGATGTGAACATCAAATGTGAAGTACAAAGATATCTAAGACCCACATGCAGCTGGATCAACTATTTCTCTTCATCATTATAAATGTTGTCTGCCATTTGACACACTTGCATGATATTATTTGATCATCACCAAATCTTAAAAACCAGGGGTGTCCTTTTTTCACATTTTGTTCTCTTCATTGAGCACACATCCTTCCACTGTGTCATCAAAGACTACTTCCTTGTCAGGAGATGGAGGGCCAGGGTGGAGAAGGGGAACAGGGAGTCTACACTTCCTCAATCTGTGTGCCCAACCTTTGTTGTTCCTGCCCTCTGCTTCTGTATGTTACTGCTCTACTCTTTGCTATTTGCTTCCTTCTCTTTTTTTTCCTCAAAAAAATTTTTTTGATTTCTTTTGTTCTTTTCCTGTAGTCTTCTTACACTGTTAATATACTGTTAACCAGTTTTTACTCTATGGTTGGTATGATTGTTTTTGCCACAGCTTTCCATGAAAATACATCCAATTTGAGAAGTCAGCTAATGGCATTTATATTTCATAATCTAACAATTTTCATGTGATAGTTTTGTATGCTTTTTTTTTTTTTTTAAATTTCTGGATCCGTTCTAACCACCGAATTAAATGAGTCTTTAGTGTTCTTAATTCTTCTCCCAGATTATTTTCCACCAGATGTTGAATTTTTTTTATTCTAGTACCTGATTAACATTAGGAATCTTAAGATGTTCCATTAACAGGAGCTCAGATTCTGAGTTAACTTGTCAGTTTTTAATTCATTTTTTCTAGTTTTGTTTTGTTACTTGTTGCCAGGATCCATTGATACACATTGAAGGGTACTACAGTTAAAAATATTATGAAATACTCAGAACATTTTTAACTGTGGCAGTAGGATAAAACTGGAATATATTTTATCTTATTTTCAATTTGATAGTTTTGAGTTCCAGCATTTTCTTATTATATACTCTTTATTTACATCCTTCTTCCTTTTTGTACAATACATGCTTTCTCCTCTCAAGTATAGTCCCCATAAGATTCCCACCACCATTTCAACTGTGCACCATCACCATAGTCCCTTGTGCTCTTCTTCCGCCTGTTTTCATCCCTCTCACTTCCCCTCCTCTATAGAATGTCTCGGATTTATAGTTGTTTGTTAGTTTTGTTTTTATTTTATTATTTTTTTCTTGATCACTTATTTGGTTTCCCTACTTTTTCTCCTCTAAGTGAAACCATTTGATATTTTTCTTTTTCTTTCTGGCTTATTTCACTGAATAATCCCTTCCAGCTCCATCCATGTTGCTGCACATGGCATGAGTCTCTTTTTTGAGTGCTAAGTAACATGCTTTTGTGTATATGTACCACATCTTCTTGATACAGTCATCTGTTTTTGGTTATTTGGGTTGTTTCCATATCTTACCTATTATAAATAATGCTGCAGTGAATATAGGAGTGCAGATGTCCTTTTCAGTTAATGTTTTTGTGTCCTTTGGGTAGATTCTTAGGGGTGGACTTGCTGGATCATATGGTAGCTCTGTTTTTAGTAGTTTGAGGAACCTCCACACAACTTTTCCATAGTGGTTGGACCAGTTTGCATTCTCACCAGCAGTGTAGGAGAGGTCCTTTTTTCTTTACAACCTTTGTTGTTGCCTGTTTTTTAAATATGTGTCATTCTCACTGGTGTAAGGTGGTATCTTGTGGTTTTGATTTACATTTCCCTGATTACAAATGATGTTGAACATTTTTTCATAAACCTGTTGGCCATTTGTATTTCCTCTTTGAAGTGTTTTTTTAGCCCTGCTGCCCATTTTTCTTGACTGGATTGTTTCCTTTGTTTTTGCTGAGTCTTATCAAATCTTTGTAGATCTTTGTGTGATCAGTCCCTTATCAGTAGTATTGTATGTAAAAATTTTCTCCCAACCAGTGAAGGGTCTCTTTTTTTTTGGTTAATATTTCTATGGCTGTACAGAAGCTTTTTAGTTTGAGGTAGCCCCATCTGTTGATCTTGTCTTTTACTTTCTTTGCTTTGGGGATGTGTCTTTAATGTAATATATTTTAAATGTTGAAATTATGTTTTGTTTAGGTAAGTGTGAGGCAGTGTAGCAAAGTGGTTGAGAGGAAAGACAGTGGAGTCTGCCTGTCCTGATTTGAATATAGATTTTGGAACTTAACTAGTTATTGTGACTGAGAAATTCATTATGTTATCTTTGTGCCTCAGATTCTTTCTATGTTTATAAAATTGGGAATCCAAACAGTTCGTATATCACAGCATATTTGTGAGTGTATATGCATAAGCCCTTAGATAAGTACCCACCTTATCATAGCTGTTAGCCCTTACTGTAACTGATTAATTTTATTTCTAAGTTTAATATTTGACCTGCCCTGTCCCTTAAGGTTTCCTATTTTATCATGCACATTCTATGGGGTAGATTTTAATTTGAGAAATATTGGTTCATCCTGGAAGTAACATCAAGCTCTTGCTTATGCACTATGGGTAAAGCTGGAGACTTAAAGAGTGTTGATAAGTTTGTGCTGAAACCTTTCATGTAACTTTGAAACAGTTAACAAGGTCAGTGAAAAAGGTTCAGCTAGGTTGGATGGCATAGCTTAACTCTAAACTTTTGAAACCCTAAGAAAAGTGTTTTAGCCATGACTTCATTAAAATATTGATAATATAACATTTTATGAAATGACTTGTGATTTAACAAGTGATTTTTTTTAATCAAACCTACATTGCTTGTATAATTTTTCATTTTAAGTATTTCTTTAATGCTAGTAATTGGGAAAAATCTGTTTTGTAGTGTGCCAATTAGTATTAGCTTTACAAATTATTTAATTATTATTTATTAGCTTTACAAATTTTTCTCCTTATTGAAATGTGTTACGATACCGTCTGTTGTTTATAAATCTAATAAAATCACAATGTATTCCTTTTCTAATATATTATTGACTGCAAAGAAGGGGGGGAGGAATATCCAAGCAATACCTGTTACTAAACTGTATGATAAAAATTATTTCTGAATACCTGATTTTTTTGTTCCCCTGAATCAGATGAAAGTAGCTATAACCCTAGATCACTTACTTTTGAATTGATATAATAAAGTAAAACTTAATAAATTTTTATTTATGTTTTTTTTTCTTTAGAATATTTACAGGGTCTACAAGGCTAGATGGAAATGCTATTGGTAAGTGTATTTGTTTATTCTACTTATAAACTGGCTTTTGGCTAAAATACTTAAAAGTTAAGCTAAAGGAAATTAAAATCTATTTATATTTTAGTGGATTTTGTCCGTTGGCTCTGTGCTGTGTCTATGGATGAGTTACTTTCCACTACACATCCAAGAATGTTTAGTTTACAAAAAATAGTAGAAATATCATACTACAACATGGGAAGAATAAGATTGCAGTGGTCTCGAATTTGGGAAGTTATTGGAGATCATTTTAATAAGGTATTTAAGAAATTACATGATTTCCTTATGATTGTAATATTTTTCTTAGCTTAAAATTTCCTTATTATCTGGTTGGTTTTTCTATTACATGTTTATAGTACATGAATCCTGTTTTTCTTTTTAGAAATGATTGTTCTAGGTTTTAAGAATTTACTTAAAATATACTTTTTTGTTGAGAAATAGTGTTAATGTTTTAGTACCTTTTTGGAGAATTTTAGAACTTACCTAGTTGTACCTTAATTCTACAGTTTTCTAAAGCAAACATGAAAAATTTAAGATTTTCACTACTGATACTGTGCACCCTTTGTTTTTGTTGCCATTACAGGTTGGCTGTAATCCAAATGAAGATGTAGCTATTTTTGCAGTAGACTCCTTGAGGCAGTTGTCAATGAAGTTCTTAGAGAAAGGAGAGCTTGCTAATTTCAGATTCCAGAAGGATTTCTTAAGACCTTTTGAACATATAATGAAACGAAATAGGTATTAATATTTGTTGATTTGTAAAATATTTTTAAAAACCACATTTTCCACTGAAGGGAAAAAATGGAGTTTTATCTAAGTATGCATGTCCAAGCAATTATATTAATATTTTAGGTCTCCGACAATTCGAGATATGGTTGTACGATGTATAGCACAGATGGTTAATTCTCAAGCTGCTAACATCCGGTCGGGATGGAAGAACATTTTCTCTGTATTTCACCTAGCTGCATCTGATCAAGATGAAAGCATAGTGGAACTTGCATTCCAGACAACAGGGCACATTGTTAGTGAGTATCCTTTTAACTAGTTCAAGTTAAAACAAACTTTAGTGTTTTCAGAAGATAATTCAAGTGTAAGATTATGGGCCTGTTGTGGGTTTTGTTTACCAAGTTTTACCTATAGAGACAAGATAAATAATGATAGTATTATTATAGTTAACATTTACTGAATGTTTATTATATGATAAACTTTATAAGCTCTTTTGATGTATTTTCTTCAGTCTTCACAGCAACTCTGAGATAAAGATCTTTATATTTTACTTTTGTAGATTAGGAATCTCAGACCCAGTGAGTTTAAGTAATTTTCTTAAGAGTATATAACTAATGAGTAAAGGAGGTGGGATAGAAAGTCAGGGAACTATTCAGGCAAAGCTTTTATTTTTGACCACTACACCACACAACCTTCTTTCATTGTAATAGTGGAATGAAATGCTAAGAATGTAAGTTAAGCCAGTCTGGAAGACGATAAGGTTATCTGTGTCATTAGTATCAAGAATAATGACAACATGGTAGCTCTCATTTACTGTGTGTTTGAATTAGGTGTTATGCTAAGTACTGTTACAGGGTAGGGAGAGGAGCACCTTTTTTCCTTTTTTTCTGTCCTCCTATCTAACTCTGCAGAATTTCTTTTCTTTGTTTAGCTCCACTCACTTAAAGTAAAACCAGGACTTTTAAAACTTTTCCCTTTTTTGTAAGCAACTCTATTACAGTACTACTTACATATTTAGTGCTTTATTACTTACCCTCTATTTTTTTTAACTTAAGCAACTGAGATGCATATAGAATAAATGTAATTTTATATATTCACTCCATAACTGTTGAATCAGTAGCTACTGTGTACCAGTCACTGTGTGAAGTGCTAGTTTTAAACAAAGCAGACTTAATTCCTTGTTTTCAGTGCTCAAGACGGTTAGGTACATGACTGAGACAGACTTACATCATTATTTATTGGACATAAAAACCCTGAACCTTTAAGTAGTATGCATTATATCTTAATAATTGATGTTAAGTTGGGTACAATCAAGAATAATTGAAAACTTAGAATTATTTTGATATATTTTTCTCCCTTTTAGCCCTTGTTTTTGAGAAACACTTCCCAGCAACCATTGATTCATTCCAGGATGCCGTGAAATGTTTGTCTGAATTTGCATGCAACGCAGCTTTTCCAGACACAAGTATGGAGGCAATTCGACTTATTCGCCATTGTGCAAAATATGTGTCCGATAGACCTCAGGTATAATGTCATTCAGTGAACCAAATTTTACTGAGTACTTATTTTCAGTCTAAGATTTAAGTTTATTTGGGAATCAAGGGGCTATGAAGCATTTATTTTTCTGTAAACCCAGAAATTATCTAAGTTTGATTCTGAGTTATAACAATAATGATAGCTAACATATATTGAGAGTGTTGGGCATTTTTCTGAGTGTTTCACTTGTATTAACTTGTTTAGTCATCTTAACTGTATGGAATAGGTAGTGTTATATCACCATATAGATAAACTGAGGCACTGATGAGATGAAATGAAATGAAAAACTGAAGAAAAAAAAAAAAGACATAAAGATGTGTCCATGGTTGCAGGTTCAGCCTGTATTTTTAGCTGCTACCCTATACTCATTCTTGCCTGTCATGTTCTATAGTACTGAAGTGACCACCTCTGGATGAGTGTATGAGTGTAGACTTAAGCACTGAAGTAAAAGATTTAATTGGCAAGCATGGCTGCTTACTTTATCTGAATCTATTCTTATAACTTTATCTGAATCTTTGTAACTATTATAAAGATAAATGATGCATTATAGATTTAGTAATAATTTTTTTTCTACGTTCTGACAAAGATTTATGGATGCTTAATACTTTTCACACTTTACTACTATGGTTGGTGGCTGCCTAATATCCTAACTACTTAAATGATAAAAAAGGAAACCTAATTTAACTTAGCTAATAATACAGAAAGCATCAGAATTGAAACTTAGACCAACTTTTTGATTTAAGTCTACTTCACTTTATAGACAGTTATACCCATCTTCATAGAAATTATTGTTTTCTTTAAATTGCTTTTGATTTATAAAGAAAAACTTTTAGAGAAAATATATGCTTTAACATACTTTTCTTCTTTAAGGCTTTCAAAGAATACACAAGTGATGATATGAACGTAGCACCTGAAGACAGGGTGTGGGTGAGAGGATGGTTCCCAATTCTATTTGAATTATCCTGTATCATCAATAGATGCAAATTAGATGTAAGAACCAGGTAACAATCAGTATTTATAAATATTTTGAAAGGTTTAAATTTTAATCAAATTAACTTTTCTAATATGAACATAAGTTCAATAAAGGCCGTAAATCTGGTGTTTTGTCAAATATAGCAATTACTGGATAGGCAGATTTTAAAATATATTTAATTGAGCAACAATAAGATGGACATATACCTAAAACTTTTATTGTAACCTACTTTGAGCTTTACTTCTTTTAATTTAGTACTTTATATATTGTCTTTTTGTATATTTTTTTACCAGTCAGAAATTTGTAGATGACAAAATTCATTTTACTTTCTGATGAATGAAGGATTGTTTACAAATGCACATCCTTGGTGAGTTTTAAGAACCATATCTTTGAGGACTGGTCAGTAATACAGTATTGAAAAAATACAGGTCTGCTCAAAGATTTCAAAAGCATATCCTCAATAAAAGGTTGATATGACATGTAGTTCATTTGTAAAGAAATTGTTATGGATATTACATAACTGGAAATGTGCTGAGTTCATCTCATTTTCCTCACCCTCTATTTTTGACTCCTAATTGAAATGGCCGATTTATGTATCCTAATATCTGTCAACAAGTGCTAGATTGCATCATGGGTTCAATTTTATGTTAAACAAAATCCCTTTTTTTTAACAATTCCTTTTTTTTAGAGAGAATCATTAGTCATGTGGGCAATTAACTATTGAATTTTTTTTTAAATCAGAAGGCCCTTATTAAATTAGTAATGAAATAATGGAAGAGTGAATCTCTTCTTTTCCCTCCTATACTAGAAGCACCCCACCCCAACCAGCATTACATTTGATTTATAACTGAAGATACTTTTCCTCTCATAGTATTATTTGTTGTAACAGATTTTTGTGAGATTTATAAATAAGCCAAAGTAGGATTCAACCTTGGAATTTGTTATAGAATTTAGTAATAACAAAATTATTGTCCTACATTTTATTTAGCAGCTAGGCATTAAGGATTGTTTTTCAACGTTCCTGTTTAGGAACATGATGAAATTTCAGATCAGCCTCCTGTTAATAATCTAGGAATACAAATTCTAAATATCCAGCTACCTCAGTGGAGTGACTAACATGTAATGTAAACTCAACATTCCACCACTGCCCCAGTTTGTTCATAGAAATCTGTTTGACCAAAACCTACCTCCTTTCTTAGCTTCTTAACCTGTGCTTGTCAGGGACCAAACTACCTTGCTTCTCGTCATAGTTTATGTAGATTGAATAAACTCTATTCAGTTATGACTTTGATTTTCTTACCTTACTGAAGGATTTATATGGTCTTTTGTGTATATTTATACAACACTATAGTTTGTATAGCACAGTTATTATAGACCACCTTCATGTTTGATTCTCTGAGAATTCTGTAGATTTTAGGGTTAAATAATTAACCTAGACTCCCAAATACTTTTTTTTTTTTCTTAACTAGTTACTTAAGTATTGCTTTTAAAAAGACCTCAACAATAAGAATGGTTGGAAACTTTTATAGGTCTGTGTTTGTGATAGGGACTTGAAAGTAACAGGATCCTACATCTGCCTATCCCCAGGCATGGGAATTAGCATCCACTTACTTGGAATCTGAGGCAATGGATTTTGTTTTTGTTTTTTTAAAGATTTATTTATTTATACATACAAGAACTGGGGTACAGGACAGAGGTGTGGGGGGTGAGAGGAATCACCCGAGACAGAGTGGGGAACAGAACAAGCAGATTGACTGAAACACACTGCTGAGGGGAGCAGTGGGTGAGGCAGGAGTGGTCACCTCCCCAGCCAGCAACAGGGATCAAACTTGTGCTGCAGTGGCTGCGGTTTGCTTCACAGTGCTTTGCTTAACCCATTGCGTCAGCAGGGAGGCCCAGCAATGGATTTTGAACTCAGAAAATGAAGGAAGAAGGAGCTTTGTTTTGTTATAGAGGAAAACATGGAATTTTGACAGGGTTCTCTTAGGCAAGAGAGTATGTTTCTTTCATAGGAGTTTCTTTACTATAGTTTCTTCTGTCAGTTTTTCACATGAGGTATCTCATGGATTCAGTAAACTGTTGTGAAATTAACCATTTTAAACATTCATTGAACTATTTGTTTAGAACCTGCTATTACCGGCAGGCATATACTAGGTCTGGGGACAGCATAACACCAAACAAGCTAGATCATGTCCCAGTCCTGTGGAACCTTTGAAAGAAAATTTTGTTCTGGCTTATCATCAGATTGTTAAAAATGAAATCTTTTCTAAATTGGAGGGTACTTGTATTTTACTAGAAGAACGTAACAGTAAATGAAGATCAATCTTTTTAACAGTTACATGAAGGTTTTATAATTTCAAGAAAGCTAATTAGGAATCAGGAAGGCAGTCTTGGATTTCAGTTTTAACACTTACTTGAAAGATTATGAAAATGATACTAAGTGTTTTATTCATTCAGCAAATACTTATTATGCACCTCTAGGTGACAAGCATTGCTCTTTGCCTGGGATACAGCAAGAAACAGACTCCTGCCCACATGGAACTTATATCTTAGTGGATTAGTTTTGTAAAGCCTTTTGTTTGGGATATTATGTGAACAATATAGTGTTAGCTGTAGTTTTAGTGTTAGCTAAAACTTCCTGTAATTCTTTGAAAAAGATTTTCTAGAATCTAAGTTTTAGTTGTTCTCAGTCTGCTATTAATGCATTTTTTTCTTCCTTGATCATAATTCCTTGATCAAAATTAATATTCACTCACATAACAGTTTTTCTCAGTCTGTAATTCCATTTACAGTTTAAACTGCTGGAATGATATGTTGGGAGTGGAGGAAAAGTAAAATAAGGAAAAAAATTGGAGCTATTTCCTTGGAGGAATTTCCTTTGGAGCTATTTCCTAAATGAGGCATCTTAAAGAAATCTGTTTTACAATTTAAACTTCTTTTTTAAAAAAGATTTATTTATTTATGCATATAAAAACTTGGGTTTAGGCCAGAGCTTCGAGGGTGAGAGGATTCACCAGAGACAGAGTGGGGAGCAGAATAGGCAGATTGACTGAAATAGACTGCTGAGGGGAGCAACAGGCAAGACAGGAGAGGTCTACTGTGCTGTGTGGGTTAGCTTCCTGGCCAGGATTGAACTCATGATGCAGTGGCTAGCAATAGCTTGATAGTGCGGAGACATAACCCCTACTCCACTAGGGAGACTCACAACTTAAATTTCTTAAAACTCAGTACTGTGTTAGTTTAAAATCAGTTCAAACTTTGTTTTCAGTAGCTTTGAACTATAAAAACTGTTTTTAGGTGGGGAATTCTGATGTGACATATTTTTGTATTACAATTTTCCTAAATATGTTTTATCATTTTAGAGGTTTAACAGTAATGTTTGAAATAATGAAAACTTACGGCCATACCTATGAAAAACATTGGTGGCAGGATTTATTTAGAATTGTATTCAGAATCTTTGACAATATGAAATTGCCAGAACAGCAGACAGAGGTAAGAGAACACAAAATTTTTGTTTCATGTAGTCGAGTTAAAATATTTTCATTACTTTCTCTACTACATTATAATATTTCAAATTTAAAACATTGGACAGAAAAAAACAAGAAAATTTTAAGGTGTTATAATAAGTTAGTATGGCCTTATAAATAGAAATGTTATTTGGGGATAGAGCTGAGCTCCTATGTTTGTTTTTCAGTATTTCTATTGAACTTCTAATTTCTTTCCTCATTTTAATACTGCCATAGCTGTATACATCACTCGCTTTCTTTTTATTTCTTATTGACCTATTCTTAATTGAGTAAAGAATACATAGTAAAAACATTTATTTTTAATATCTTTAAGTATAAACCAGTTGTAGTATGCATTTCAGGAAGTAAGAGTAGAATACTTGAAGCGTTGTCATTTTGTCCCAAATATAGTTGCTTAAAATGTAAACCTCTGCAATTATTCTTTATAAGTAAAATAAAGAAAATAATACTTTGTATGACCCTTCTTGCTTTTTACAATGTTTTGTAGTAACCATATATCATGAAAAAGTCAGTTTTATTTTAACCTATGCTAACCCTTCTTGGATACATTCTTCTTTCTATTTGTTTTTCTTATTATATTCTGGAACAAAGCCAGCTATTGTTATTTATTCTTATTTTTTGAAAAGTCATAATGTTAATAACTGTAGTCCAGTGATAGTTTTATAAGTAAACAAATAGTGTAGAAAAAATATTCTGAACAGAGATAGTTATAGGATAATGGAGATATCAGGTATTAAGTTGAGGTAATGCAGCACTGTAGAGGGAATTAAGTACTCTAAAAGGAAAACAGACAGGCTGTAAATGTGGAGACATTTCTTTATTAATTCTAGTAGTTAATGAATAGTCTGACCTTCATGTAATGACTTTTTCCCCTAGAAAGCTGAATGGATGACAACAACTTGTAATCATGCACTTTATGCGATCTGTGATGTATTCACCCAGTATTTAGAAGTACTCAGTGATGTACTTTTGGATGATATATTTGCCCAGCTATATTGGTGTGTACAGCAAGGTAGGCGTATACCAGATAAGTAACACAAAGTGTTAAGTGTGTCTCTGATGATACATAAATGAATTGCTCTTTTCTTTTCTAGACAATGAGCAGTTGGCACGGTCTGGTACAAACTGCTTAGAGAATGTTGTTATTCTGAATGGTGAAAAATTTACCCTAGAAATCTGGGATAAAACTTGTAACTGCACACTGGATATCTTCAAAACCACAATCCCACACGCGTAAGATTTTATGCAACTTTATAAATTTGTAAATATTTATATTCTGAAAGCAAAATATGTTTGACAGTGATTACTCATAACAAATTTCTTTAAAAATATCTCAGTGTTCTATGAATTTGTATTTATTACAAATCAAACTCTTATAAGCCATAACTGTTGCCATGAATTAAAATCTTCATAAATCAAAACCTTTAATCATCCAAAATTCTAATTTCATAAGATTTTATCAAGATCAAGCCATGATGTGGTCTTAAATTAAAAAAACAAGAATTTCAACATATATTTCAATTACTATAGATTTAGCAATCTCAGAAAAATTTATTTGTGAATATTCACAGTTATCTTTTTCTAAGGAATAAGTTTGGAATTGAATTATGAACTTTTCATTAATAGGAAAAACTAAGACATAGTTTCACTAAATGACTGTACAGCATCTGAGTTATTTGTAGACAGACTTGAACTTCAGTAACCATGGGGGCTTTTTGACCTACAGAATTTTACCTAGAGCCACAATTTTTAAGTCTGTAGGTAGATTCTTACTTTAAAACATATTAAGTAGACATCTGTGTGTGCACTAGCACAAAACTGTATTTGAAAACTATCAGTCCATATTTTTAAGCATCATAAATTTTTTCTTTGTGTTAAGTACATTTGCATGCAGATACCTTTATGAATAACGTATTCAGTAGAAAAGTCAAGCAAGAAGAACACACTCATAAAAAAGCAGTCTCTAGGTAGAACTACACTATGCAGGCACACAGTAATTCTCTTGACCTATTTGCAGTTATTATTAATAGAAAGTATGTGTATCAACACCTTTCCACATTGAATTGAAATAATGTATTTACCTTGTCGGCCCTTTTCCCCAGTAGTTCTTGCTTCTTACAAGCAAGAATGTGGGTCTTAATCACATTTTAATCCTGAGCACCTAATCAGGGATAGCGAGTTAGTTTACTCTTTTAGTTCAAATTTTACTTTGTTTACTTATACATTTAACAAAAATTGAATCTAGAGAGTTCAATTAGTGTTTTGAAGTCTCAAACTTTTTCATTCTGACTTTGGAAAATATTTAAATATTATTACTTAAAAAAAGTATGTTTAAAGTTTTTGAAATTTCTCAAACAGGGTTTGTACTATAAAACTGATGACCATAGTACCCTTTTATTTATACTAATTGCTAGTTAATTGCTTTCTGGAAGTATATATTTTTTTTTAACTAGTTTTTTTTTTTTTTTTTTTCCCAGCAAATTGCTCTTAGCAGTAGTCAAAGAAAGAATATGCTCCTAATGATTGCTCTCATTTTGGTATTTTAAAGGCTCTTGACTTGGCGGCCCACTTCTGGAGAAACTGTTCCCCCACCTCCATCTCCAGTGAGTGAAAAACAGTTGGTAAGTTTTAATTAATAAAGTATAGCTTGAATTATTTAATTATTTTTGATGTGTGCCCAGCTTTAAAAAAAGGGGGGGAGTATTAAATTTTCTGTCTAACAACAAAAACCAAAATGAAAAGACAAGGACAAATTGGGGACACTTGGAGGGGTGAGGGGGAGGGTTAAGGGCAGATGGGAGCACAGAGGACTGAGGTGATGGTGTACTGGTGATATGGTGATGGGGAATACATGGGGATTACAATTGATGTCAAATATATATAAATAAAGGAAAAAATATATATTAAAAAAAATAAATAAATTTACAGTCTAAAATTCTCAGATTTTTCAGGACGGTAAATTTTCCAAATGTCTGACATTTATCTCTGTAACTGCTGTGAAGAATTTTTTTAAAAATTATTTTTTTCTCAAAATGTTTGCTTTCTTTTTTAGGTATAGTCCCCCAGAATGTCTACCACCAATTCACCCATGCCATATTACAGTAGTTCCTTATGTTCTTCCTGTCCTTGCCTGATCCCAACCCCTCTCTTGTGAATAAGGATTTTAAATTATATTATAGATTATCTGAGACAGAGTAAGATGATTTCAAGAGCCCTAACAGGTACCAACTTATGTCAAGATTTCCATGCCAGACTGAAGATATTATTGGCTATTATTTACATTTAGATATAATTTTATTTTATAGAAAAGTTATAAAAATAGTACAAAGAATTTTAATATACTCTTCGTCCAATCTTTTGTTTCCTAGGTTTGCCATAACAAATTACCACAGACTTAGTGACTTAAAACAACAATTATTCTCTCAAATTTCTGCAGGTGAAAGGTCCAAAATCAGGAAGTCAGCAGGGCCGCATTCCCTTCAAAGACTGCAAAGGAAGAGCCTTCTTTGTCTCTTGGCATTCTTTGACTTGATCACATGTTACTCCAGTCTCTGCCCTTTATATTTACAGGCTGTGTAAAGTCAAATCTTTGTGAATGTCAAATATTAACTTTAGGTAAAGTGAGTCTTGGGTTGAGAATTAAATCAGACAATGCATAGAAAGTTACTTTAACAGTCTGTGCCACAGTTGAGTACTCAGTAACTGTGCCTGAACTTGGTTTCATGAGGTCAGGCCAGATGTGCCCATCAAGACTGACTTCCTCCCAGACTCCTTCCAGAGCTGCCACTGCTTTAGATCTGCTGCTTCTAGTCTCTTTACTATCTGCCCATTGTTGTTGCTGCCAACACTTTTGATACCTACTGCTTCTTGTTTCCCACTGCTTGCTTGCTTTTTTCCTCTGTACTACTTAGACTTTGCTAGTAAATTGTGGTATTTTCTTCACTGCCAATTCTTAGCTGAATTATTTCTTGCTGTGCACTGATGGACTGCTTTTTAAAAATTGCACTTAGAAAAGTATACAGTAACTATAAAAAATTTTTTTGAATAGTAGAGAAGAATATAGAGTAAAAGTCCTTTATGCTACCTCCCTCAGCCACAGCTCCAGTATTTAATACTAAGGTGTGTAATCCTTCATTTGTTTTCTATACATTTACATATATGTGTATAATTAATATTATATGTAGTTTTTTAAATTAAGTCTTACTAAAACTACCCTAGAATCCATTTTTAAAAGGGGAGTTCTAGGCATACTAATTCTGGTGGTACTTGTTCTAAAGAAATGGCAAAGATTTCCAAAAATCACCCTTTTTTACTATGGTTAATCAGAAAGTAGTATGTCAAACATTAAACAATTTCTCTAATATATAGAAGAATTTTTAAATGCCTTCTACCATTACCTAGTTTTTGTGCTTGTTTACTTTTCTTGGGAAAAGTGTCTTAGAAATTACCAGAATGTTCAAAAGTGCCAATGAACAGACAAAAATAATATTAAAATCAATGCTTTCATTTATCTTCATTAAGATACTGACAGATTTCTCTCAAAATATGCGTGGTAAACTGTGCAAGTCAAAAAGAAGACATTTGTTTTTTATAGTTAATTTTTAAACAAAATTCCCTTAGAGAATTTGTAAATTTGTAAGAGTTGCTGTATGCAGTTGTAGATTTAAGGTTTTGTTTAATTATCTTAGACCATCATTGAACTCTATTGGATCCATACATTTATTTGTAAAAACTCCGTATGTGTTAAACACAAATGAGAAATACAAAGGTGAAAAAAAACAATTATAATAATAATAAAGCTTTAGATTTGTATAGCACTTCACTTCTAAAAAATATTTTTTGCACTTGACCTTTCCAAAATGTTTTTTGACTAGGTTTGGTATGTGTTATCACTGTTTTATACAGAATAAAAAAACCAAAAAAATTTTAAATTGTTATTTTAAAATTTAAGTTAAAATATTTAACACTGTTTCTTGAGAACATAGGCCCCTATTTTCCTCTCAGAAACCTAAATCAGGTTCTTTCTGATGAAATTTGTTATTTTAGAATTCTCAGTTTCTCTTTTTCTATAATGTTTTCAGAATCAGGATGACATTTCAAGCAGAAAATGTGAATATGATTAATTACATAAATCTCGTTATCTTAAAGAGCAAAGGATGTTTACAGTTTTTTAAAAGATCTATTTATTTATGCACACAAGGAGATAGGGTACAGGCCAGAGGTTTTGTGGGGCGGGTGGGTTGAGAGGGGATGAGAGGATTCACCAGAGACAAAGTGGGGAGCAGAACATGTGGATTGACTGAAATACAGACTGGGGGGAGCAGCGGGCAAGACAGGAGAGGTCTGCTGCGCCATGTAGGTTAGCTCCATGTAGAGCTAGAATGGATTGAACACTTGCTGTGTGGCTGGCCCTAGTTTGATGGAGCTGAGTCTTAACCCCTTGTGCCACTCAAGTGGCCCCTATTTTGTCAACAATTTTTTAAGTCAGTTGATTAAGCATTAGATAGTTAAGTCTTATTAAAAGTCATGTAAAGTAGTTAAGTTTTATTAAAAGTCATGTAAAATCTGACCTTAATATTTCATAACAACCTTCCAGTCAGCTTATATAACTTGAATAAATACAGATTTAGGAATTTTTCTTAGAAATAGCAAAATAGATTGTCTCTGAGTTTTAATGATTTAGTCTGAAAATGTTTCCCATCATTACTATTCCTATGTATGTCAGCAACTAGTTTAGATAATGTAGATTCATATTGTTTGATATTCTCTTGGATCCAAGTTCGGTCTTCTGAGTATGCTATATGTAGCTCTAATAAAACAGAGCTAGAATGGAACATGTCAGTTACCTTGTATAGTGCTAACACTGTGTTAGTGCTTTGCATTTTTTAAAATACTTAACCTACAAGGAAAGTTTTGTTTCCATTTTCAGATCAAGAAACTTCAGCTTAGGAAGTTTTATTTTATTTTCCAAGGTTACCCTGTTAATAATGCTGGATTGAATTCTAGAATTTTCTGTTGGACTTCATAATCCTACATTTTTCGTTGGTCTCCTTTCCACTATTCTGGTCCCTGGTTCCTTGGATGACAAAAGATCCTTAAAATCACCCCTACAAAGTTTCCCTGGACTTGCAGAAATTTTTCCCCTCTTTGTCCATGTATGTGTGGTGTTTAGATTTCATGGGAATCTTGGGTTTTTTCACACAGTGAAGCTTAGCATTTTTATCTCTTGCTCTTGGGTGATTAGCAAGCCTAAGCCCAATGAGAATTAGTAAGAAAGCTTTTCTCTTAAAGGCTATCTACTCTTACCCCCATAGCAGTAATTTTAAATATTTTTCTCATGTCTGTAATCACAATGTAAAACTGCCATTTTTATAGGGATATAATGTAATTTTTAAAATCATATTAAAAAGAATTTTCACCCTTAAACTTTTTTTTTTTTTAAAGATTTGTGTATTTATGGATATAAGAACTGGGATACAGATCAGAAGCGCAGGTGGTGAGAAGATCCACCAGAGACAGAGTGGGGAGCAGAACAGGCAGATAGACTGCAATACACTCCTGAGGGGAGTAGTGGGCAAGAAAGGAGAGGTCTGCTGCGCCATGTAGGTCCCCTCCCTGGCTGGGGATCGAACTAGTGCTGCAGTGTCTGTGGACAGCCTCACAGTGCTGCAATTTAACCCCTTTCACCACCAAGGAGGCCCAAGCTTTATTTTTTCTACTTATCATGAACTTTTCTTTTTTTAGGATACAATATCACAGAAATCTGTAGATATCCATGATTCTGTTCAACCAAGATCTACAGATAATAGACAGCAAGCAACATTGTCTTCTGTCTCCACTGTTAATGAAGAAGGCAGCAAAATTAAACCTACCGCAAGTGAGTTTTTTCTATTAATATAAGCTGTATATTTTGTTTGATGTAAGAAAGGGATGCTACATTTGCTTTTACTTTTATTAATAACAGACATATACTGTGATTGATTACATGCTCAGTTTGTTACTGTGCCCCAGCTTGAACAGCCCCCAATAAATAGATGCTCTTGCAGATGGTTAAGAATTCTGCTAATACCTGCAACTTTTGTACAATGCTTTTGGCTAATGTTTGCTTTCAGCACAAGAGTCATCACTCTTCCATCCCCTTATGTATGTCAGCCCCATACCATTTCTGCAAAAATGAGGTCCTGTTTGACTTTCTGCTACTCCTCTTTGATGATGAGGGACTAGTGCTTTCTAATTGGACCTCCCAACTTTTTAAGAAGTGGTTCATCTTTACACTCTCCTTCTTCCCCATACTCATGTCTCTCTTATTCCTCCCTCACCTTCTTGGTTCTTTCCAAAAAGAAGAGTAAACATTTCTTTTTTTAACTGAATTGATCAATTGTGTTTACTGAAGGAAAATTATAACATTACCTCTTCTAGGGGAAACAAGAATACATCTTTAGCTACTTTTTAAATTGTGTTTTTGCTTTTTCAACTGTAATTAATTTTTTTTGAGATTATGTTGATCAACAATACTTTTTTCTTTTATGTATCTTATGGTTTCAGGTCTTAAAACCAAGTCTTAAATCCAGTTTGAATTAATCTTAGTATGTATATGGTATGAGATGATGATATTCTATTTTCATTCTTTTGCATGTTGGGTGTCCAGTTTTCCAAGTGTATTCTTTACTCATTTGTCATAGATTAACTATTCATATAAGTGGATTTATTTCTGGTCTGTCAATTCCAATCTATTCATCTTACTGTCTGTTTTTATCCAATACCTTTTTTGGTTTTTTTTCAATACTGTTTTGAATACTCAGTATATTTTGAAGTCTGGGAGTGTGATGCTGCTATTTTGTGGGTGGTTCTATTTTGTTTTGTTTGTTTTAACCATGATTGCTTTTTTAAGGGTCTTTTGTGGTTCCATATAAATCTCAGTAATATTCATTTTATCTTGTTAAAAAAATGCCGTTGAAACATTGATAAGGTTTATACTGGATCTGTATATTGCTTTAAAAAGCTAATTCTTCCAGTCCATGAACAGGGACTATCTTTCCATTTCTTATGTCTTCTATTACTTTTAATGATGTCTCTTAGTTTTCATTGGAAGGTTCTTCACAGCCTTTGTTAAGTTTATGCTTAGGTATTTAATTCTTTTTTATGAAAATTTAAATAAGATTGTCTTCTTGATTTCTAGTTTGTTGTTTATGTGTAGGAACACAACTGATCTTTATAAATTGATTTTGTAACCTGATACTTAAATGTACTAACTTACTGTTACCTAGTACTTTTTTAGTGGATTCTTTAGGGTTTTCAATATATTGTAGCCTGTCATCTAAATAATGATGGCTTCACTTCCTCTTTCCCAATTTGGATTACTTTTATATCTTTCTCCTGCCTAATTGCTCTAGCTAGGATTTCCAATACCAAGAGAGTAGAAATGGTAAATGTGGACTTCTTTGCCTCATACGTGATCTTAGAGGAAAAGCTTTCACTTTTGCACCATTGGTTTGGGTCTGTCATGTGTGGCCTGTTGGTTTGCATATGTGGCCTTTGTTATGTTAAGGTATTTTCTTTCCCATATTTTTCAGGGCTGTTTTGTCATTAATATACCTTGAATCTTATCAAATGCTTTCTGAGCCTTTCTTGATATGATTATTCTGGTTTTACCTTTTCTTTTGTTGATATGGTGAACTACTTTAATTGATTTTCAGATGCTGACTGAACCTTCATGCTTTCCTAAAATACATACCAGATGTTTCTGATGTGTAATCCTTTGTATTGTTGAATTTAGTTTGCTAGGATTTTGTTACGGATTTTTGTATTTGTACATCAGGGATATTGCTCTGTAATTTTCTTTTTTTGTGCTGCCTTTGTCTGATTATGGTTATCAGAGTGATATTTGGTCTCATAAAATTGTGTTTGGAAGCAGTCCATCTCCCTCAATTATTTGGAAGAGTTTGAAAAAGATAATATTAGTTTGTCTTTGTAGATGTGGTTAAAATAATGTTTAACCAAGAAAACACAAACAAAATAGAAGTAGTAAATCTTCTGATATCACTAATTAATCATGTGACTGAAAAATGGAATGAACTTACCAATCAAAAGGCACAGAGTAACTGTTGTATTAGAAAACAGAAATCATCTTGGGAGCTCATATTCGTCTTCTGGAGATAGCAAAACGTTTGATTTTTGAGTTTTCTTGTTTTATCTATTTCCTTATTTTTTGTTTTTCCTTTTTTTTATTTTTTGGTGGATTTTCTTCTTGATTGAGATAGGAGAGCCTCCTTTAACATTTCTTTAGGAGAGATTTTGACAAATTTCTTCAGTTCTGCTTGCATATGAAGTCTTTTATTCCTTTTTTTTTTATAAAGGTGAGTCTTACAGAATAAAATATTCTTGACTCACAATTTTTATGTTTAAGTATTTTGAATATGCCTTTCTTTACATTCTCTCCTTTACCAGAGTTTGATAGTTTTATGTCAGCCTGATGGGAGTTCTTTTACAGATTCTCTTTTATTCACAAGTCACTTTCAGTATTCTGTGTCTGAACTCTTGGTGTTTTCGTGACTATGTGTCTTGATGTAGGTCTCATTACATTTAGATAATCAGGACTAATTTCATAGACTTGTGTATTCAGTTTCTGGTCCAGATTTGGAAAGTTTTCCTGTTATTTATTTGAGTAAGTTCATGTTGCTCTTCCCCATTTGGAAATCCCATTGTCTTTATGTTACCTTTCTAATGGAGTTGAATATTGAAGTGTTTTTTGTTTCTTTATTTTTCACTGTTTTCATTATTTCCCTTTCTTCACACTCCCCCCCCCCACCCATTAACATCTTCAAGGTCATTGATTCAGCCCTCACTTGGTCTATTCTGCTTCCATAGCTTTATGCAGAACTGTTTTATCTCTTCTACTGATCTTTTTTATATCCTGCAGCTCCATTAGTTTCCTATTTAAACTTTGTTGATATTATTTCTCATAAGTTTCATTTGTTTTTCTGAATTTTGTTTTATCTCTTTGATTAGTTCTCTTATATTACTTTGACTTACTTTTCTGTGTTTTCTTTAAATTTTTTATCATAACAATTTTGTATTGTGTGTGTGGTTTTTTTTTTGGGGGGGTCATTTTTGCTACTTTAGGTTTACACTACTGGTGCTATGATTTTGGTGTTTTGTTTTTGGCCTTTTCCAGCTCACATTGGTCAAGATATCTGGTCTTGCAACTCTTGTTTAGTGAATCATGAATTTCCTCAGTGTTCTTCTAGTATTATCCATTCTGTACTCTGATGTTGGCATTTAGAACATCCACAACGTTATGCAACCACTTCCTCTCTCTCTTCCAAAATATTTTTATCAGTTCCAGAAGAAAGCCCCATAACCATTATGCCTTTCCACCATATTTTCCTTCTCCCCAGTCCTTACTTAGCAAAATACCTGTGTAATTTTTTTCCTAATTTTTTTATTAATATAAAATATTTTAAAATTTACATATACTTGCCATAAATTGTAATTCCCATGTATTCCCATCACCATCTCACCAGTGCACCATCACCTTACCTGTGTATTTTTTAAATCTAGGGATTTGCTCTCCTGCATACTTCACGTAAATTAAATCATACAATATGTCAACTTTTATGTGTGATTTAATTTCATTTAGCATAATGTTTTTAGGGTCCATCCACATTGTTAAATGGATATATAGGTCATTCCTTTTTATGACTGAGTTGTATTAATTTGTATAGGTCTACCACGCTTTGTTTATCCATCTTTTGATGGACATTTGGGTTGTTCACCTTTCAGTTATTGTGAATAATTTGGCTAAGAATGTCCATGGACAGTATCGTTGTACCTGTTTCAGTTCTTTGGGGTGTATATGTAAGAATGAATTTTGGGTCATATGTTAATTCTATGTTTACCATTTTAAGGAACCATTAAAATGTGTTCTGCTTCTTGAGGAACTGAGGGTGCACCATTACATTCTCACTAGCTATTTCAGTTCTTCAGTATTTTATAAACACTTGCTTTTGGAGTTTTTTTGGTTTTTAATAATAACCTTTCTAAGGGAGGCTGAGTTGTATTTCATTGTAGATTTAATTTGCATTCCCCTAGTAATTAGTGATGTTGAACATCTTTTCAGGTACTATTGACATGTGTATGCCTTCTTTGGAGAAATATCATTTATGCCCTTTGCTCGGTTTTTAATTGAGTGTCTTTTGTTTTGAATTGTCAAGAATTTGTTACATAGTCTGGATGCTAGACCCATATCAGATAATGATTTGCAAATATTTTCTTTTAATCTGTAGGTCATCTTTTAACCATTTTGATGATGTCCTCTGATCTGCAAAAGTTAATTCATTTTGAATAAGTTCAATTTATCTGTTTTTTCTTTTGTTGCTCGTGTTTTCATAACTAAGAATAGTTATGCTGAATCTAAGGTCATGAAGATTTTTTGAATGCTTTTTTCTAAGGGTTTCCTAAGTTCAGGTTTTATAATTACATTATTGATCTATTTTATATTTCAGGCAACTTTATTAATCCTAGGTGCTTATATTTGAGAGAAGTCAGATTTGTATCCCACTTGAGAGAAACTAGCTTCAGTGTGCCTTCTATGAACATATTTGTGTATGTGCATGTAGCTCAGGTAAAGGAAGGACTTGGTCATCACACATTAGCAAGTTTTCGTTTAACTAATCTGGGAATCATACCTCTAACAGGACCAAAGTGTGCTGCTCTCACAGGGTGCTGAGCTACCAGATTACCTACTCTCACTACCCTCAAAGTTCTTTAGGAAGAGTTTTGCCTGCAGTTGTTGAATCAGAGTAAGTGGAACTAGAGGAAGAAAACTGGCTACCATGTTCCCTTGAGACCTTTCATTTGGCAGACAGTTGTAGTTTCTCTGTTTGGTGAAGAGACTATCTGCTATCTCATTCTCCTACTCCAAAGAATCATGGCACAGACCTTATTACTTTGACCTTTTCAAAGAGCATTTTTTTATTCTTTCTACATATTTTTAGAAAATATTACTGATCATGTGTAGTCTTAATTCAGTGCTTGCTATTCCAGTTGGTACCCAGCTTTCTCCCTATGCCATGATGACCCTGTGAAATACAACCCTGATGATGTAAACACTCACCATAAGTAAATTTTTTCTAAATATTGTACCCAAATATACTGCTAGTCAGATTGAAGTTAGACTCCCTGTCCTTACAGTTCACTCAGTTTGGAACCTCATCAACCAAACTCTCAGTTGACCGTGATTAAAGTGCCTTCACACCTATTAGTTGCTAACATTGGAGCTGATGTAAACTCATCTTGTTAGTCATTAGCCTTCTGCCTGGTCCCTTCAGGAGTCCCATATGTGTTGCTGGGAGTCTCATACTCCAGGCCCCGGAGTGTTTCTCTGATTCAAATGAGAGGTGTCTGGTCCATGATGACTGTGGTGAAGGACTAGGAAGAAGTCCTTAAGAGAATAAGACAGTCATGGGACTTACAGGTTTCTCTGTTCTATTTTGCTTTTTCATTTGAGGTCTAAAACTAAGAGCTAAGGGTTTGATATACCAGAATTTTTTAAACCACTTTATTAATAATCTCAATAAGAATAAATGTAAGCAAACTATTTTTGTTCCTACCTCCCCATCTCCCTAAATCCAAAATACTTGAATTTAATGAAAAATTTAATTACCAAGACTGAATATAGGAAGTTCCCCTTTGGGTAGTCTTTCAGTTCACTGGAAAAGCAAGCACTGAGAACCCAGGATCAAAAGGCCTGGCCTTGGGCCCTAACCATCCCTGAATCCTGCATGGCAACCTGTAAGCTCTTGTAGCATCTCAGTAGTTGAGTTCTCTTTCCTGACCATAGTCGTATACATTTGTTTAACTTGTGTAATCAGTGAAATGGAAAATTCTTTTATGAAATGTCCTTATAAACTAGTGGATTTTCAGAAAGGTTCTAGGATTGTCATTCCAGATTCTTGGAATGTAGCTGTTACATCTCAGAGGCAATGTGGAAAGCACTTTAGTTGCTTTATAATTTGCTTACTTTTTGTAGAAATGCACTTAGCATAAATTTTTTGTAGGCTTCTTTGTTTATGGATCCATTTGGAAAGATGATGTTTTATTAGCCATAACTAGTAACCTGGATCCAAATAAATAATGTGGTGAGATTAATCTTTGATACTACTTCATTTGTCAGAATTCTTGGCTATCCCTTGCTTTTCACAGATCTAATTCCTTTTTTTTTTGAACAGGTTTTTATGTTACCTAATTTCAAAGTTCATAAGGTTTATAGTACATGCTATTAAGATTTTGGTTTTTGATTCATCTTTACATTTTAGTAAAGAATAACCTGTAAATATTTTTAAAATTTAGAATCTTTCTGAACATTATTTATTGTTTTGAATAAATTATGTAAGCATTTCATTAGTTTAAACTGAGGTTTTTCTAATATCAGTTAACCAATTTTTGAGTTGTGCTGTGTACAAAAGTGTATGTCCTTTCAGTCTGCTATGTGCACATTGCCTTCATATGTACTAATGTTCCTTAGCATTTTAATGTTATAGAAATTACAAGGATTCAAAATAATTTTTGTTTGCATGTGCATTGGGTGGGTTTCCTCA
The DNA here is from genome assembly GCA_019455555.1 of Galemys pyrenaicus. Classification (NCBI taxonomy): domain Eukaryota; kingdom Metazoa; phylum Chordata; class Mammalia; order Eulipotyphla; family Talpidae; genus Galemys; species Galemys pyrenaicus. Next base: position 7,029,227 of record JAGFMF010011756.1, on the reverse strand, counting down.
CAGAATTTCCAGAACAAAAATTGTTTGCTGCCCTGTTGATTAAATGTGTTGTGCAGCTGGAACTCATCCAGACTATCGACAACATTGTGTTCTTCCCAGCCACAAGTAAGAAGGAAGATGCAGAAAACTTAGCTGCAGCACAGGTAAGGAGGTATGAGGACAGCTGCTGCTTCATTGAGCAGGAAGTTAGCTGTAATAGTTTGGGCTTCAAAGCAAGTCAGTCTAGAGATTAATTTTGGGTGTCTTCATCATAGAGATGTCATTTAAACCATGGAACTAGAAGACATCAATGTAGTAATGTGGACAGAGGAGAAAGAAGGATCAGGGAGCCGCCCAGGTTCCTTCATTATTTAGAACTTCTGGTGATGAGACACCTGGTAAAGAGGCTGAGAACAAGGATCAAAGAAGCATGAGAAGGCCAAGAGACATTGTTGTCTTGTATGTCAAATGAAGACAGTGTTTTAATAAGGGTGTGATCAATTCTGTCATATGCTCAACAGGTCAAAAATATTCCATCTCTGAATTTCCCTGTCGCAATTTGGTGAACTTTAATGACCTTGACACTGTGTTTATTAAATGTAACTTTCAGGACAAAACATTATTATATTGGGTGCAAGAGGAGAGAGAATTGCAGACACAAATATTGATAAACTCTGTCAAGCAGTTTTGCTGTAAAGGATAAAAAGAAAGGGGTTATAGCTGAAAGAGGATAAGAAGGTCAAAAGAAGGATTTGATGCTGAGCGTTTTCTCTAGGAGAGAGAAAAAACTGAGTACTGAACAGAGGGAGACAGTTGATAGAGCAGTCTTTTTGAGTGAATGGAGATGGCACCTCATGCAAAAGTCCATGGAGGTTGTCTGGGATAAAAGCACAGACAATACCAGGAAGGAAGCAGAGGATATGGATTTTAAATGCCAGAAGATTGGTCTAGTTGCTGGTGGGAGTTTGGCTATCTCTTCAGATAGCTTCTGGTTTCTCACTGAGATTGAAAGAAAAGCCATCCTCCAAGAGAAGTTGTACAGAAAGTGTTAGATACTTCTTGGAGAAGAGCAGTGAAGACATGAGGTAGTCTTTCAGGAAAGCCTACAGGGAAGCACAGGGGATTTGCTGGGCATCTCCCAAAGCCCTCTGGATTTAGAGAGAAACCAGTCTGTTTTCTCCACTTCTGTTCATTGTGTAGGTACAGATATGGAGTAGGCAGTTTCACCAGCCAATTTTTAAGAAGTAGAGGTGACTGTTGTTATACAAGAAAATGGTTATAATTGTGGGTGAGCACTGAACACACTTGAGGGATGAGAAGCACTGTGACAGGCTAGGATAGTGGCCTTCAGATCCAGTAAGGGTAGAGTTCTTTTTTTTTTAAGATTTATTTACTTAGGCATACAAGAACTGGGGTACAGGCCAGACTCACAGGAGGTAAGAGGATTCACCAGAGACAGAGTGGGGAACAGAACAGGCAGATTGACTGAAATACACAGCTGAGGGGAGCAGAGGGCAAGGCAAGAGCAGTCCGCTGCGCCACGTGGGTCCCCTCCCTGGACAGGGATCGAATTCGCGCTGCTGTGCCGTGCATGCTTAACAGTGCAGTGCTCAACCCTCTGTGCCACCAGGGAGGCCCAGGGCAGAGTTCTTGATGTTAGATTGTCGAAGTAACACCTATTTTCTATTGAAATAAAACAGAGTAAGTTCTATGACTTGCTATATATAAAACTGGTCTTTTGGGGGGAGGGGGCACTGAGTTCTGAATTTACTAAAATTTATGTGCTATGATGGTTTGTTTTCCAAAGAGAGATGCTGTGGATTTTGATGTTCGAGTTGATACTCAAGACCAAGGAATGTATCGCTTTTTAACATCACAGCAACTTTTTAAGTTACTGGACTGCTTATTAGAATCGCATAGATTTGCAAAAGCATTTAATTCCAACAATGAACAGAGGACTGCTCTCTGGAAAGCGGGTAAGCTGCATCGATGGTTTTTACATTTTACTGTTTAATGTTAATGGATATGCAGCAGATAATTTATCAGTATTCATTGCTAATATACTTCCTGCTTGTGCATTTCACTGCATGAACTTTAACAATAATGATCATGTGACAGTCTGCCAGGTCAGTAGTATACCAAACAACTATCTGGATAGATTAGCTTTTCCCATGTTTAGTCAATTATTTGACTGATTTTTTTTTTTAAATATTATTTACCCAGCCCAGGCTTCTGTTGATGTTATCAATGTATTAAAATTTGCTGTTACTTTCAGTGCCTTGCTGGTTGGTGTGGTGCAGCAACATATACCCAAAAGGTGTGGTCCTAGACCTCTGAATCACATGCAGTGTTGTAAATCAATGTTACCACAATAAAACATAAATAAAAGTTGCTCTTTTATGGTAAGAACTGTATGTGAAGGTACCAAACTCAACATTTAGCATATGTATTGAGAGGACTTAACTGGGAGTGACCACACTTCTGAATGAATGTAACCATATTAAATTATGGATTATATTCATTTTAAAACAAGCTAGAAAACTTAAAAAGCAAATTTTGTACTAGTTAATTATACTAACAGTTAATATTTTATTTAAGAAATAATGTTATTTGGTACCTTAATTGAATGTTTTGGAAAAGTAGAGTATAGCAGGAGAAAAGAAAGAAGGGAGCAGATGTTTATTAAATAGCTCATGTTCTATCAAATAAAATTCAGGTATGTACATTTATGTATTATTTAATCCAAAAATCTTTTTAGCTCCTAAAAAAGCCCATGTCCTGTTCAGTCTCTTCATTTGTAGCTTACCTTCTGGAAAGACTAGCCTATTTTTCCTATTGTCTTGTTTCTAAGATGTCACTACTCAACTGGAATTATTCTGATTACGGTCAGAAGACTACACACACAGTAGGCCCCTTCTGACACCGACCTTTAAAATAGCCTCACAGCTACCTCTGCTTATCAGGGAAGCCTCCTGCAGGCTGTGCAGGGCTTTCAATTGCAGTTCCATTCCAGTTCTAATTTCCAACACCAAAAGCTGTTTTGTATCTCACATCCCCAGCTTGAAAGGGGAAGAAACTCTAAACATAAAATCACGTTCTGTGCTTGGTGTTCCCAGTCTGTCAGAATGTGCCTCCCTAAATGACTGCTGTCCCCTGAGACCATCTCACAGGGGCCAAGGCCCTGGGGCACAAGCTGCTGTGACTCAGGGAAACAAACTGCTTTGTGAGCAGCAGATGCAGTAACTAAATGCATGCAAAATGGACCTCTCCATACAGGTTGTTTTACCCTTGTGTAAAATGCTTTCCTAAATTAATACCAGAAGCTTCCCCTTTCTGCAGGATTCAAAGGCAAATCCAAACCCAACCTTCTAAAACAGGAGACAAGCAGCCTGGCCTGTGGGCTACGCATTCTCTTCCGGATGTACATGGACGAGAGCCGGGTCAGTGCCTGGGAGGAGGTCCAGCAAAGACTTTTAAAGTAAGACTCTTGGCTAAATTTCTGTCCTTAAATGTAGTCTACCTAGTATAAAAGTAGGAAAGGGGCACTAGGTTTGCATTTGGGACAGATGCTGATTAGGAGTTGTAGGACCAACCAGATCACGAAGAGATTGTGAAAACACACAGTATCTAGTAGATAAATGGGCTTTTTGCACAGTTGGTAACATACACCAGTCATGTTTGTTGTTGCTGGTATAAGACAAGGGAAAAAGTTTTATCTCTTAAAATTTATGAACTTTAAATTACTCCATGGTTTTAAGGCTTTCTTTATGCCACAGACAGCTCCGTTTTTACAGACTGATCCTTTGTGAAAGTGAAACCCTGCCTGCCTGCATTTAATTTGGAAAAAATTGGAATTTGGGTGTTATGTATTTTTGGCCTTCTGTTTTGACTTCATATCAACTTAAAATTTTGCCCTTTGAAGTGAAAACCCGTGCTAATAAAACATATCATTTAGAAAGAATACTGTCATCCTCATTTTTGGGTCTGCTTTGGGAATAGACTTTCTTAGAGACCAATTAGTAACATTTTAGATCACCTCATCTCTGTCATTCCATTTTATTGGTGAGACTGTGAAGGCTCAGACCAGTCTAAACCCCACATCAGTGAAAGGAAGCTCCTGGCTTTCAGCCCATGTTTCTTGATTCCAAGCTTGTGCACAGCAGCTATGAATTCAGTAAAACGAAAAAATTAGGAAGAATAAATGTTTATAGTGATACTCCAGTTAATGTGGGCTTACAGAATTTTTTCATGTTCATCCCCTCCTTGTCTTCACTGTCCTCAGTGACTGATTGTGATAGCAGCAGGTGTGGGGGCACATGTAAAAGTGAACTTTTTCTGTTACAGTGTCTGCAGTGAAGCTCTAAGCTACTTCCTTACTCTGACATCAGAAAGCCATCGGGAAGCCTGGACTAACTTACTGCTTTTGTTTCTAACTAAAGTTTTAAAGATAAGTGATAATAGGGTAAGTATGGGACTCACATCCTGCCCAGCATTTCTAGCCCAGCCAGCATGGTGCCCAAGTGGGAGGGAAAACAAAAGGTTTATAATTAAAAGGTAGAAGACAATCTCGTTGATGGCAAAAGATACTTAGTTACTCGGTATTCTTTATATAAACATTTTTCAAAATCCAGGAAGACAAGACAAAGCTGAGGCCACATGTCACTCTGCAGAACCATGTGTCTAACTTCATCTCATTAGTCCTGCCTTCTCCTTCCTGACCGTGCTCTGTTGTCTCGTCAGTGATTCTGTAGGGCATCCAGTAGATGAGGGATTAGAATCCCTTAGGATACCTTGAAAGCTACTGTGTTCCCAGACATACTCAAACTCCCATTCATGACCCCTGGAATCTTCCCCCAGCCGCGTTTTGGAAACTGCTATCCAGCATAATCTTCCCATTGCCACACCCCCACCTCCTTTACCTACCTGAGACATGATGCTTTAGGTTTCAGCCATTCCTTTGAAATATTTATTTTTGTCTTATGATCTAGAACCCCTAGTGAATGGGTCAAAAATTCATTTAAAAAATTTCTAACAGTAGAAATAAACTAAAAATATGTACATAAAGATTTTCAAAAACACTAGATTTCCCTCTAAAAATATATATAGCAAATTATTGCTCACATAAATGGAAATGGGTTTCTGTTGACCCCTGGATGGGTTTAAAAATACCTAGCCATGTGGCTTGACATTTGACACTTAGGGTCCACATGGCATCCTGTAGAAGTCCTTTGATGCCCCTCAGTCTGCACAGACTTTCATTCCAAGTCACAAGTCTGCTTCTATATTCATGTCCTTCTGACTTCTTGACCAGGTAAGACTTGGAGAAATGACCTAAGACACCAAGAGAAGTGTTGCCAGAAAAGACTCCAAACTCCAGTCTGGCTCACTCCACAACTTGCTTCTTGCCACATGAGTCATACTGATTTCTGTTAGCTCTTGGGGAAGAAAGCATAAAGGAAAAAGAGGCAGCTGACTAGTTTCAGATATTAAAGAACTCAGCAAAGATACAAAGTAATACCAGTTGAACTATAAGTACAGAATGCATAATTTTTGCCTGGCAACTCAAATATATTGAAACACGAGGTAGAATTTTCATGAAAATGAATATTTAAACAAAGATACAATTTCAGTAACCAAAAGCTTATGAAAACTCAGCTGTAATTCCCACTTCAGTTCTTACTTTTATTTATTACCCAAGGAAAGCATAAGGACAACAAAGTGAATAATGTTTAGATACAGTTTTTCAAATAGTTTATGATCTTTCAGTTCCCTGATAACTTTATCACAGATACCTTTCCTCTGTCTTCACTGTATAAGTTCTAAGTGGTTTGACCTTTAAACAATTTCAGATTCTGCAGCTTGGAATGCAAACACTATTAACAGAAAAATTCATTCCCTCTCTCTCCCCCAGTTTAAAGCTCATGCATCATTCTACTACCCTCTCTTATGTGAAATTATGCAGTTTGACTTGATTCCTGAACTTCGTGCTGTTCTTAGAAGATTTTTTCTGCGAATTGGAGTAGTTTTTCAGATATCACAACCACCTCAACAGGACATTGGAATAAACAAGCAATGATGGGAACTTCGTATTTTTCTGTTGGCGTTTACATCCCTCTGCTCTTTAAAGGACCCTGGAGCTGAGGTTTCCTACCTGAAAAATGGTTTCTCTGAATTGCAGTGTCTAAGGGTTACTGGTAATAATGCTTAAAACTATAACCCGAACTTGTAATGCTCCAGTCCCTTTTAACAACCTGATGGATTCTGTTTGTCGTGTCAGGCTCATGTTGAGCAGAAAGCCTGTTTCCACAGTGTCAGTTTATGCTCATGTGTCCTTCCCTGAGCTTGGCTGCAGGGAAAGCCCCACATAATTTTGGCAGGTGTGGAAGTGAAACTTACCCAAAGAACTATAGATGTAAAGATTTGAACTTCTGCAAGAAGTACAACTCAGGAGAGCTGTATTTTGAAGGATAAAATGTTTATAATTGGGGGTTGGGGAGAGAAGAAAATTATTGTTCATGGTAAAAGATATTTAGCAACTATGGTATTCTTATTCTGAAGATTTTTTGCACACTCAGACTATCTGAGATACTGGTAATCATCCTTCTGTGAAAAATGTACAGAGATGCAGGTCTGTAACATAAAAATCTTAAACATTATATAGTTCTTCCTGCACTGTTTTCTTTATTTTCTTATTCATTTGCTAAATACCTATAATATTTTGTCAATGCACTAAACATTTGGGTTGGATTTTTGTCTTTTTTATTTTGTGGGGATTTTGGTTTTGTCCGGGGTGGGGTGGTTTGGGAGGGTGGGGAGGTAATTTTGAGAGTATAACATGCCCAAAAGCTCTTGTGGCTGACACTTGTTGTGATCAACAACAAAAAAAAAAGGTAGAAAATATCCCTACTGACTTAACTACCTGTAATATACTTCTCTTAGGGCTTTTAAAGATGAGCCATTAAACTAGAATGATCCTTCATGGTCCAAAACTTGAATCACTGCAAAATGAAATCTAGGTTGCTGTCACTTTGTTTTCTTTTGGGTGGCGGGGCTTGATGTAGATTTTACTCTTAATGTACAGAATTTAATGTTGAATATATTAAAATAACAAATCTGGCATGGTTTGGGGAGGTTAGATTTACTGGAAATGTATTCATACTGTGAATTGTGCTCTGATGGTTAAAAAAAGACAAGGATTGTCAAGCATTCCATATTAACAGTGGATGTAGAAAACTTTTTCGGATGGATAAAATGTATATGGTACAGATGTAAAGTTTTCTATGTAAAAAATTCTGTACAACTTTCTGTACAATATTGATTCTCATCTGGCATATTCTAATCAGGTTATAGTTCAATAAAGTTTTTGAATTATTTCATCAAAGCAATCAAAACCCATGTAATCCACAGCCCCATGTTTCATTCTTTCCTTTTTGATTTTTCATTTGAAACCAAAAAACTATGAAAATAGAATTTTCAGTCAGAGCTATAATACTCTTTAGTTTTTTCTTTGCAGCTTCTGGTATTGTATATTCCCTGACACCCTTTATTCTGAACCACAGGATATTCATAATTTATTATTTTGTGGTTTATTAACCCAGAACAAGGCTAGACTATTTAAAGTTATTTAAAGTTTCACATAGTTAAAGTTCCCTTCAGGGCAGTTTGCAGTAAAGCATTGTATTTCCAAGGAGTTGGTTCAAGTTGCAATCTACAGTGTCATTCAAAAGGAAATGGAACACATCAAGATAATGTGAAGGCTGTATTAAAAACCAAAAGTGGAATTCTTTGCTTTCACAAGCTCTTTCAGATAAATGACCAGTTGATGAGGTGGTTTTATAGATTGCAGTATTTAGTATATTTTATGCAGCCAAGATTTAAAATGCTGAGAAATTTCACAAAATATACTTGTTGGATCTTGTCTGTCATGTAAGTGGAAAAAGGAAGGAGGTGTCTTGAACTGTTGTGGTACTAAAGCCTAAATGTTATTTCCCAGAATTTGAATCTTTGCTTTTTTTTAAAAAAAGGACTATTTATTGAGTGATTAAAAAGACCGACACACTTATCTGCGAGACCATGGTAGCGGCGCAAGGATTTGAGTCTCCATCCTTGACCCCTGCATGCTCCTGCTTCTCTTGAATTTCTAGAACATCTGGTCTTGAACTCTCAGTTCCAGGTAAAATAAAAAAATCAACATTGGTAAGAAAAATATTTCTATCAAGAAGTAGGTAAATTATATAAATTAGTGAACTTAAGATGGTGCTTTATTAGCATAATATAGAGGCAGAAAGATGTAACATTTAGTGCATGACTCGGAATCAAGCCAGTTAATGACTGGCTCCTATTTATACTGAATCAGTAGCTATAAACAATATATAAATGATGTAACTAGCACATTTGATTGTCGTTAATAACATAGCAACTGAAAGTCATAGCTACATTACTATATGATTTATTTTTAAAGAGAAATAAAACAAGTGGCTAACATACAACATATAAGGGTATCCTGGTTTTACAGTACTATTAAAGACACTTGTGTTTTATTCACCATATCTTACTGACAAGCAGAATTTAAAATAATGCACATATGGTAGTTGATTCCAAGGAAGTTTATTATCTTTATAGCTAAACTATGCAAAAATAATTCTGTGCAATTCTACATTATATAACTTAATCTTAGCCTTTTTATTTATGTACATCATATACATCATCATGGAAAAAATACATTTTATATACAAACTGAATTTAAGTAATTCTCCAGGTAGGGGCCAAAAGTAGCACATATTAAAAGTTTCTGATTTGAGATTCACCTGAAAAGGCACCACTATGTCCAATACAGATTTATTTTAACCATGTGCGGTAGACAGCCCCTGCCAACTGAAAGTGCCTGGTTTTCCAGGAACATGTGGCTGCTCCTGGTTCAGCTGTTCTGCCATGAATTGCTTCAGCGTTTCTGAGGTGCCAGGGCGGAGCCAGGGCTCTGTTGCTACAGAGTTTGATCCATCATCACCCACTTGCTTTATGATGTCATCTGGGTCAATCAGTGAACTCTCATCGTCTAAAGGAGGCAAGAGAGACTTCACTCAGGAAGCAGGCAGGTGACAAGAACATAGATCTCCTCCTGTCTAACTCATTACAGCCCTGCATTTCTGTTTTAAAACATACTTTTTTATTTCATTCAGAATCCTTTATAAGAAGGAAAGTAAATACAGAAAGGGGTCAATTTAACAAAAAATGATCAAGTGAATAAGGTGACTCCATAGTACTGGTACCCAAGGGCATCCCTAGGATAGTTAAAGGAGTCTGTACCCAAACATTTTGTTGACTGTAGAAATGTGTCATTTTCAGGAGAAACAGAAGCCATACCAATACTTTTTTGGGGGAGGAATGGGAAATAATTTAGCATTTTGGGAAAGCACCAGACAGGTGAGATTACTTCCAGTCTTTAAGGTTGTGTCTATTTCATTAAGAGGTACATATTTATTATGATTTAGCCTTTAACTGAATTATCACGCAACTTTATGTATCTGTATTCTATCATAACATACAATAGGAAAATCTGTCTTCCTACCCTGTGATGTCAATTTCTTTCTTTTTTTTTTTTTAATTACATCTCCTGGTCTGTGAAGGATTAGCCCAGCAAAGAATATGTGCAATCAATTTAATGAGAATCCACATCATATCAAAAGTATCCTGTTTGAAAGGACAATGTTTAAAAAAAGTTTAGAAGTTGAAAGAGTTGATCCTTAAAATGTTCTACTCTTAAACATATCCTTGTTAAATATTCAACTTAATGGTTCTAAAAGAAATTGAGTATATAATTCTCAATAAATGCCTTTTAGCTAAAACGAAAGCATTGCTTTCCTGTTGCATGTTTTTCCAGATGTGTGTAGTATTGTACCTTCAAATTACCATATTTACCAGTACTTGGTATGGAATTTACCACCAGAATATAACACCTTAACAGTTAAAGATAACATGAGTACAGTTTTAATTTAACACAGTATAAAACATCTTAACAAAATTGCCCTTAGAAAATTATTGTAATGTCGCTTAACATACTAGAGACTTGTCCAAATAGATCATCCTACCATTTGCTAAAACTAATACTATAACAGGAATAATAGGACTTACTCCTATAAAATTGTTCCATTATCTCAATAACTAATAGTATCAAAATAAAAAAGGTGGTGTAGGGCTGGCAGAGGAGCTCATTAGCTGCCCAAGAAAAAATCCTGCCTGTATATACTGGTGGACAAACTTTATTTAAACAAGCTGATCACCAAAGTCTCAAAAGATAGTTAAGCCTCGTATCAAAGGACTAAACTTACAAAATGTTAACCTGATACTTTGCTTTGTCCATGGTACAGAAAACTAAGTAAAAATATTTTCTTTGTAATAATACAAATTTATACATGATGGGTTTATAACAGATGGGTTAACTTCTGATAACCTGTGACCTAAGTAAGGAAGAGAAATGGTACTAATCAGCATTTGCCTGCTGAGAGCAAAGTCTTGATATATATATTTAATAAGCAAAAAACTTGACCTGTTTAGGATCCCCTCTCTAAATACGAATCTGATGTAGAATTAATCCCTGGTTTTGCTGGATCGCTACTGTGTTCTAAGCCCCACAAGTGAAAAGAATTTCACCCTAAACACCATCTATGCACGTTTAAAAAACAATTTACTACATATAGGCTATTAATCTGGCCATTTACCTGTGTTAATAGGTTTATTCTGAAGGTCATTCAGTCTTCGTATTCGTTCCTCATTTCTCATTCTAAGTTGATCGATATTTATACTGGATACAGATTTTAGAGAGAGCGTATCTGGTAGTACAGTAGGATGACTGTTATCCTGTTAGAAATCACAGAATTTCAGGAATCACTAACATAAAATATATTCAGAATAAATCAATGAATCAAAATATGTTCTTGCCTTTGATACATAGGGCAAGATACATATGTGTATGTATAGTGAGCAAAATTAAGTAAAATCTGAAGCATTCAGAATTACTGGTGTTTATTCACACAGGCACAGATGAAGGTATGGCATTTGTAATAATATATAAATGCTGCCAGAATGGATAAAGGTGGGGAATTAGACACAAAAGGAAAAATCAGTAGGAACTAAGAATCAACAAATGAATTAAGTCCAACTACTGTAATCAAGACAAGCTTATACTAGTATCAGGACAAAGAGTTGTAGAATAGAAACAGGGTTGTCAAAAAAATTCACTAAGGGAAAGAACATTCTTTTCAATATAGGATGCCAGAACAACTGATCCAAAAGAATCAATCTTGGATCTCTACACCTCATACCATACGCAAAAATTAATCACTGACCTAAATTCGGAGCAAAAATCAAACTCTTATAAGAAAAAGCAGAATTAACTATAATGATCTTGAGTAAGGCAACAGATTCTTAGAAATGACACCAAATCACAACCAATAAAAGTTGAGCCTCCACTTCTGTGCATCAGTGGACATCAAGAAAATAAAAAGACGGCTGACAGAATGAGAAAAGAACGTTTGCAGATCATACATCTGATACAGAACTTGTATACAGAATAAAGAACTTACAGACAACCTGATCTGAAAATGAGCAAAGGATTTGAACATACAGATCTCCAAGGAAGATACAGAAATGGCTAAGAATCACATGAAAATATGTTCAACATCATTTAGGGAAATAAAAATTAAAGCTACAATCAGATACCACTTCTCACTAATAATGAAGATACTAACAGGCATTAACCAGGGGTAGAAAAATTGGAGTCTTCATCAACACTGCTGGTAGAAATATAAAATATACAGTCACTTTTGAAGACAGTCTGGCATTTCCTCAAATTCTAAACAGTAATAATAACCCAGCAATTCTACTCCTAGGTATATGTCCAAGGAAAATGAAAACAAAACAAAAATTGTACAGGAATATTTAAAGCATTATAAGAGACAAAAAGTAGAAACCACCTATATCCATCAAATGTTGGATGAATTGAGCAATAAAAAGCAATCAAGTACTGACATACTGTAACTTAGATGTCCTTAAAAAAAAACACCATATAATTTGTGTGTCCAGAAAATGCCTATCTAATGGTAAAAAATCAGTGATTAGTGGCTGCCTAGGACAAATAAATTTCTGCCACTGGGTAAAATTGTGAATATAAAAATCTAATAATGTAAAAGCATTTGAAACTTGTTGAGAGTTCCTTGCAGATATGACTTAGTGCTAAATGCTTCACATATATTATGTAACTGTACATATATAAGGAAACGAACAGGTTAGAAATTCCCAAAGCTGCTTACCCAACAAAGCAGTGACATAGTTGGGAGTTGTACTCTAAAGCTTGTGCTTTTTACTGGCTACGGTGCAAAAACTGACACATGTTCTGCAAGAACATGGGTTTGATTTTTAGCCTTCCTAAGTGACATTTGTCAAGTTACCTGACCAATACAGAGATTATAAAATTTTAACAGGCTCTCCAATAAGCCATTATCGGTTCCTTTTTGTCCCTTCTTCAAAATTGGTATTCTGCAGGGAGAAAGTGGGGAGCAGGAGTAAGGAATTAGTACTTTTTAGGGCAGAGTCTTGTGCCAGGTACTAGGCTTATAGGTACAGTCATCCCTATTTATAGGAAAAGATGACCTCAAAAGGAACCAAATCAACAGAGTAACTTGCCCACAGTCATTCAGCCAGCCAACTGTCAATAGTCAATAGTCTAGGCTCGGACCCATGTTCATTTCATTCCAGAGCAAGTGCTTTTTATTGGACTGTACTTTTTATTGGTCTAGCATTGGTCAGAACCAAGTCCTCTGATTCATAAGGTGAAAATGGAAAAAGGGCATTTCATACATACGAAGTCCACTCCTTTCAATTTGTTCCTCCTGCGCTCCCTTGCAGAGGGCAACTGTGGACGGGGGAGGGCATCATCTTCAATGGTGGGATATGTCTCACCATAAGCACCTAAAAGGATATGATACAAGGATAAAATCTTAAACAGCCACCATTTCAAAAATTTTTACTTGAGCTAAACCAAGACTTTTTGGCTTTATTATTGCTTTAGCTAGATTTCCATAATGATGTATAGGTGACATCTTGGCCTTGTTCCTGATCTCACTAATAAATATGATCTCAGCAATAGATTTTCTGATGTTCTCTATTGAGGAGATTTCCCTCTATTCCAGTTTGCTAACAGGTATGATACATGGGTGCTGCAATTTGTTCAGTATCTTGCATCTATTGTTTTTTCTTCAGTCTTGATGTGGTTAATTATATTAATTGAATGTATACCTGGTATACGTCCCATTTAGTGATTCTTTTTTCTAAGATTTATTTTTACTTATTTATGCATACAAGAACTGGGGTATAAGCCAGAGATGTAGAGGGTGAGAGGATTCACCAGAGTGGGGAGCAGAACAGGTGGATCTACTGAAATAACTGCTCAGGGGAACAGTGGCCGGGACAGGAAAGGTCTGCTGTGCCATGTGGGTCAGTTCCCTGGCTGGAGCTCAAACTCATGCTGTATTGGCTACCCATAACTTGAGAGTGCTGAGACTTTAACTCCTGCGCCACCAGAGAAGCCCATTAGTGTATAATTCTTTCTATACTTTATTGGATTTGATATGCTAGTATTGAGAAATTTTTGTATGCATTTTCATGAGAGATACCATCTGTAGTTTTCTTGTGATATTTTTTGACTGATTTTGGTATTAAGGTAATGCTGGTCATATAAAATAAGTTAGGTGTATTGCTTTTGTGGTTTTTTTTTTTTTAAAGATTTATTTATTTATGCATACAAGAACTGGGATATAGGCCAGAGGTGCAGGGTGTGAGGTGATTCACCAGAGACAGAGCAGGGTAGAGAACAGGCCGATCAACTGAAACACACTGCTTAGGGGAGCAGCGGGCACAGCAGACCTCTCCTGCCGTGCTATGAGGATCACTTCCCCGGTGGCAGCAGGGATCGAACTTGTGCTGCAGAGGCTGCAGTTTGCTTCATAGTGCATTGCTTAACCAACTGCGCCACCAGGGAGGGCCCAGGCATATTGCTTTTGTTTCTATCTTCTGGAAGACAGACTGTAGAGAATATACCTGGAAGAGACTGTAGAGAATTGTATAATTCTTTCCTAAATGTTTGGTAGGATTCACCAGTGAATCTACCTATGCCTACTGCTTTTTGTTGTAAAGGTTAATACTTGATTCGGTGGGTTTTTTTTTTTTTTTTTTTTTACTGTTTTAGTTTGGTTTGTTCCTAGTTTATTTTATTTATTTATTTTTTGGTTCCTAGTTTAATATAATTGACATGTAATTCACCTCAGGCAGCTTTTATTCCTTAGAGGCCATCTGGATCACCCTGTTGCTGTACCCAAATTCATTGTCACACCAGGAAATGAACTTGCGAAAGTGGTCTGTGAGGGCATGCTAGCCCCAGTATTGAAGATGAAGGAGTAGGTATCACTAAAATCACAACACAAAACCTGGTCTACCGTGTAGCCCAGGTTCCTTTGAGGGAACTCTACTAGGCCTGCTTCACCATCTTCTTGATAGCATCATATTTGGAAGTTTTCTCTGGGCAGGTCAGATTCACAACTGACACATTAGAAATGGGAGACAGAAGTCCATGCTGGTGAGCTTTCCATTCACCTCATTAATGACTATGCTTTTGGTGGCACCAGAGCAGGGATGATGTTCTAGGTAGTCCCTCAGCCATCATGTCAACTTCCCAGAGGGACCATGCAATGTCTTCTGGGTGGTAGTGGTGGCATAGACCATAGTCATAAGTCCCTCTATGACAAAGTTATCATGGATGACCTTGGCCAGGGGGCTGGGGTGCAAGAGGCATTGCTGAAAATCTTGAGAGAGATGTCATACTTTTCATGGTTCACACCCATCGCAAACATGGGGGTATCATTAAAAGGGGCAGAAACGATGTGTCCTTTGGTACCTCCCTTCAGGTTAGCCCCAGCCTTCTTCGAGGTAGTGAAGATACCAGTAGACTCTACAACATACTCAACACCAGCATCATCACAGTTGATGTTGGCAAGACCTTGCTCCTAGAAGATGGAGATGGGCTTTCCATTCATGACAAGCTTCCCATTCTCGGTTTTGACTGTGCCACTGAACTTGCCCTGGGTGGAATCATACTGGAACATGCAGACCATACAGTTGCAATCAATGAAGGGAACACTGATGGCAATAATGTCTACTTTGCAGTGTTAAAAGCAGCCCTAGTGAAGAGGTTCTCAATCCAGCCAAATCCAGTCACTCTAACCTTCATCATGGTGTCTCAGGGATTAGGCTGGCCGGCCCTGCCTAAGAGGTAGATGTCTGTTTTATCTCATAAAGTATAGCTGTTCCTGACCTTTCCTGATTGCCATTTTCATGTAGGAGTGTCTTCCAGCCTTTAACTCTAAATGTTGGTTGAGTTTCCTGTAAAGAGCAGAAGGTTGAATCTTGTTTTAAAATAGCCACTCTATGTTTTTCAATTGGTGAATTCAAGCCATTTACAGTTAAGGCAATAAATGCTTCTTGGCCTTTTGGCTAAAATCAAGTATACATTTAAGGTGATTGCTGAGATGTGCGTGCTTACTGCCATTTATTTCCTGCCAAAATCCAGGAGAGGCATTTTATTTTTTGACATCTTTCTTTATATTTTGTTTAGGTCCCATTTCCATTCTCTTATTTGCTACTTGGTATTGATTTTTGTTTGAAGACTGTACTAAATTTTGTGAACTGAATTTGTGGCTCATTGTACAGTTTGATCTCAAACTCATTCTGATGGGCCACATTTTTATTCTCCACATTGTATAATTTATGTGTCTTATCTATATTTATTGTTGCTTTAAAATAACCCATCCAGTACTACTTTCAATTCTGGTTTGGATTGATGTATTATTTTAATTTTTGTTTTTCAGTGACACTCTTTACCCTACCTTCTGTCTTAAATATTAGTCTGGCTGGATATTCTAAGTAGGCAATTTCTGAGTACTTTTTTAAGTATCTCTTTGCCACTCCCTTCTCACCTATATTTTCACTGAGAACTTTGAGGACAAAAATGTTCCCTTGTAGGTGTTACTCTTCTTTCTCAAAAAGCTTTGTTTTCTTTTTCTTAGCTTTCAACAGTTTGATTATAATGTGTATTTTAGCATACTGATCTGGTATTAGTTGGTTTGGAACTCCTTGGGCCTCTTGGATCAGGACATGTTAGGTTTTTTTCTCCAGACTAAGGTGGTTTTCATCAATTATTTCCTTAAGAAGATTTTCTATGCTTTTGTTTACTTCAGGGAGTCATTTTTATGACTTTAGTTATTCCAACTTTGAAAACTGCAAATTTTTGGTATTTAATAATAATTCATTAGATTAGTAAAAAGAATGTCCCCTTTTTAGAAATCACCTTGTACAACAAAGAATAAAGTACCAATATTTTAAGTATGGAGAAATATATTTTGAAGGTTGGTAAAATACAGCTATTTGCTTTTGTACTCACCAATAAAAGCACTATCGGATTCCAACAATGAATTTTTCAAGAAATCATTAGTGTCATCTCTGGGCTAAAAGAAACATCACATATTAATATTTTTACTATTTCTATGTGAAGAAACAACAAAATTGTATTAATAAGCACAATTCTCCACACTGTCCCCCAAATTAGCAAAAGATGATGGGGAGAGAGACAAGACTAGCTACTTCCCTCCTACACCACATTCCGATGCCTAGAAAATCCAGGCATATATAACTCCCACTGATAGAAATTTTTCCTTCCTATCTCTACCCCTTTTTGTTCCCTTGTGAAGTTAAAAAAAAAGTTCACATTATATAACATAACAGATTATGAGCAATGAAACCAATTAAACATTAAAAGTCATTAAACAATTGTTGAGGTTCATTCATCCTTTCAGTAAATCTGTGGTGTGTACTTGTGTCTCCTCCATCTTAAGATGTGGAAACACAAAAGTAATAAAAGAGTTTCTGTTCAGGTACAGATCACAGTCCCATGGGAAAGGGCAGCATGACCTCAGATAATAAGCCCTGTTGTCACCATCATCAGTTCAATTCTGACATCCTGTAGCACCAAGAAACCCCAAACCACGAACAGGCTACCCGAGCCGTACTCTCAAAACCTGAAGACAGGGTATACTATCTTTTACCCTTAGAGTGTTCTATTATTAAATTTGTTTCCAAACAAATCATTTCCCCTGAATTTTCTCTTCTATGAACTCACCAATTGTTTGTCCAAAAGGCATGTCAAACTTGCCATGTCTAAAACTGAGTTCCTAAATTCCCTCACACTAAAACTTTGTTACTCCCACTTCCCTATCTCTATAAACTACAAATCCTAACCTAAAACCGTTAAGTCCAGCTTTGATTTCTGTCATATTCCACCCCACATCCAATATGCCAAAAAGCCTATCAGGTCCCCTTTCAAAGTAAACCCAACAATTCCATTGTTCCCACATTAGTTTAAATCACCTTACTTAGATTACAGCAGTAGCCTACCCAACCTTACCAGTCTATTCCCAATGAATAGCAGTCAGTGACCATATTAAGACATGAACCAAATCATGTCGCTCCTCTGCTCAAAAGCTCTGGAAGCTTCTCACGTTTCTGACGTTCTAGCCTTACTTCTCTACCTCATTTGCTCCTTTTCACTCTTGCTCATGACTCTACAGCCTCCCTGGTCTTCTCCAAGCTCCTTCCATGCATTACGTCTATTCCTGCCCAGTGCCTCTGCCTGGACTGTTCTTGCTCCAGGTATGTTCCCCAATATTTCACATAGCCACCTCTCTGATATCTGATATCTCTGATAACACTAAGGTTACCTATTTGGTAAGGCCTTCCATGCGCAAACATTTAGATAGAAATTATCACATTCTACAGCTGTCACTAAATGCCTTTTAAATACTAATTAAGTTAATCTTTACAGCCACCCTTAGAGGTATGTACTATTTTCTTACTTTACAGATGAGGAAGCTGAGAAACAGATTCAATAATTTGCCTAAAGTCACACAGATAAAAACAGACTAACTCAGATTAGCTCTAGAGTGGAGTTCTTAGCCATTACAATGTATTTGTCCACTATTATATGAATATAGCTAACCATAATACTGATAAGATTTAAATTCTTTCTTAACTCAGTATTCATGAAGAATTCAAAATTGGAATACTTATTATATTTCTAATACTTTCTACTTTCCAAAACTAATCCAAAAAGTATAACTGGTTTCTTACCATTCTGTGGCTTCGTACTTTAGCACTTGGTACAGCATCCACATCAACTGTAGTCCATGGAAAACAAAGGGTTATAAAATGTTTAAAAACTAAAAATGAAATTTAGACTCTCTTGTAATTATCTCTTTTAGAAATTTTAGTTCAATTATCACATTTCAAAATGTTTTTGAAATACTATTAAGTATATAACCCAGTATCCATACCAGTTGTATAAAAATTTCCCATTAACATTAATAAATATAAAAAGTAAAACCAATGCAAATTTCAAATTGCTATCTACAGTAAAGGAAAATATAGGCAGGATTCTTTACCATATTCTCTTATATTTCTATAATCCATATAAAAAGTTTGGTGAGTAGAGAGGGTTCCCTCAATGGAACTCAAAGAAGTTAATTCCAGGAATCTGATTCCAGAGGCAAAGATTTTGTCAGTTATCCCAAAGGTCCCTATTGAATTCTTCCTCTATCTTCCTCAGCATTCCTCTAAATAGTGTATTTTTTCCTTTTAAATACTACTTTTGGGAATAAATAGGTTGGCAACAAGAGCTTCTATTTGATAACTCATTCTGCATGGCCACCCTTAGTGGCCTAAAGGTTGGCAAAGCTGGTGAAATACATGTGAGGGTCATGCAGTTCAAAGTCAAAAGGGCCCACCAATGCTTGAGGCCTCTAGGTGCCCACCCACTCCATCCTTAGTTACATACTCCCACACAACCCTAGGTTTCTTCCTTTGCAGTATTCATCATATTTATACTTATTTTATGTCTAAGTTCTCCAGCATAAGCTCCTGGAGAACAGTAGCATATTTCATTTATCACCATGTCTCCTAGGCTCATATCAGGTACTCAGTATATGCTGATTTTCTGATTATACAAAAATATTTTCATAGCTGAGTCTGACACTTTCTAGATTTTATGGAATATTAAAACTTAAACAGACACAGTAAAAAAGTGCTCCCCATAGAGTACTGATGTGTTTGCCCAGCATTCCTTCTTTTGGTTCTTTGTTCCTGATTCAGATGTCATCTGACCTAGTCAAGGAAATCTTTCTGGCTCTAGTAAATGGTTAGGCTACTCTTATGCACGGATATATGACCTCAGTCATGCCAGTTAGAATAGTCACTTGAAATCATTACAAAAGTTGAAGGTAACAAAAAACCAAACCATTGATACTATTTGAAATAGTAATGGTATTTTCTTACCTTCAGCACCATCTTGCATTTTTATTCTATTTAATCTCTTCTGCTGCTCTCTTAGCAGAGCTTGCTGCTGAATCTCTAAGGTGTGATGATCTCTTGGAGGATCAGGATACATACATTTTAAATCAATTCGTGTTTCTGAATCTGATGCCATAAAAAAGTTACATGCACTTAACTAAGGTACATCTTAGTGAGATTTTATAAAACGTCAATAAAAGTACAACTCTAATTACAAAATCAAGGACATATATATAAATAATGGAAACACCACCAATCAATGTCAAAGGACTTCAAATTCATTACAAAAACTAAAGAACATAAAATCAATATTCTTGAAATAAGTCTTCAAAAATGAATCAACATTATAAGGAAGCCCCCAGACAAGCAGCAGATAAAATACACTGCCCATCCTACCTTCCCTCCTCTCCCAAGATGACATGTATAATATGCAGCAAGATAAATACCTACAGTTATATCCAGTCAATTAATCACAAGACTATACAGCTCAAGAAGCTATGATATACTATAATCGCAGCTGATCCCTAAACTTCACTGGTAAAATGAAAACATAGGCCCTCCCTGGTGTCACAGGGTTTAAGTCTCAGCCCTATGACCACTTTGACCAAGATTTGATCCCTGGCCAGGGAGCTAACCCACATATGACACAGCAGACCTTTCCTGTCTTTCCCGCTACTCCCCTTAGCAGTGTAATTCAGTAAATCTGCCTGTTCTGCCCCCCACTCTGTCCCTGTGACTCCTCTCACCCCCCTATATCTGGCCTGCACCCCAGTTCTTCTACACACACACACCCCAAAGTGAAAACATGGTATTATTGGCCAGTTAATATTTATCATGCAATTATCATGCAAAGAAACAAGATTAATGCAGACTGGCCAAAACTGTAAATACTAGAGGAAATAACTGTAAAGATTTACCTATGCCACAAATGCAAGAATATCAACTGATTAGAATGAAAATGTTGAGACAGTAATTTTTAAAATCTAGATAACAAAAATGTAGTTCATTCATGTGAAAAGCCTTAAAAACATCACTCCATTTGATCTATTTACTAAGTGTGTTTCTGGGATAAAATTTAAAGGAGTGATTCTAAATAAATAAAAAATAGCATAAAAATAAATATGGTATATGTAATATAACACTTGTCTAAGTGAAAAAAAACCAAAAGAGAAAATTAAATAACATAATTATATCTTATATTTTACTTTTTCAGAAGAAGGCTTAGAAACATCCAAAATATCAGTATTTATATTTAAGCAGTTTGGGTAAAATTATTTTTTTCTATCATTCTATATTTTTAAAAATTTCTAAAATAGATAATATGAACTCATACAACATCTACCTCCTCTACTGCTGTTGAATGCTCCTTTTTAAAAAAAAAAAAAAAAATCACATATTTAAGTCCCTCCACACATTTTCAGTCTCCCAGGTCTCTATGTATCTTGGCAATCCTATTTCCCTCATAAGCCTTCTTTCCTAGTCTTCCTTAAGTGATTATAATCTTAAATAAATCTTCTCTACTCTTTTGCTTCAAATCTCTCAATTTCCTCTTCTCTATTCAGGGACTCTCTTCTACAGTCATTCCCTGCCTCCATCTCTTATATCTTAAACCTCTTCCCTCCTGTACTAGCTCTTCACATTAGCACTAACAAGTTCTTTGAGCTCTACAACCTCCTTTCCTTCCTATCCCAGATGATTGTCTTCTAAAGGTTGTCATGTTTATTGCCTCTAATATTCTGCCTCCTATTCAAGTTACTAACTCATTCCAAGTTAATTGACCTGTCACACTGATCGAGTTGAGGTCACCACCTAAAAAAACCTAGCTTAAGTCACCAATTACCTCTATGCCAACTAACACTTACCCCTTTACATGAGTCCCTTCTCCTCAGTACACTCTTTTCTCAGCCCATATTCTCCTGCTTTTCCTCCAATCACTCTGACTTTTCCTTTTCAATCTCTATCCTAAACTTCTTCTGTTCATTATTTAAATACATCTTTCTATATAATCTAATTAGCTCTCTTTAAAAATTACATGCTACCCAAAAGAAAACAGTGAATCTAAGGCTTCATTTACCACATCGGTAAATTGAAGAACTAAAGTTCATTCATCATCACTTCAAATAAATATCATAAATACTTTAGAAAAAGGAAACAAGAATCTTTAAAGATACTTAAATATGGGTAAAACACTCTTGTTTTATCTTTAAAATAGCAGCATTGTACTCACCTCTATCCTTCAGCTCATTAAAGTCATGAATATTCTGAAAAGTCGTAGGATCTAAGCCCTTAGGTGATTGTCTTCTGACAGGAGCTTGTAACCGATGTCTAGCCATGTCAAATACATCCATGGGATTCCTTTCTCTTTTCCTATAGATAAATGACAAATTATGATAAATGTGTCTTATAAGAAGAAAATTTGAGTTCACATTTAACTCTTTGGTATCATTCACCACAGTGTTTTAAAAATTCTTCTAATTCTGTTATTTCAATTCCAAATATGAAAAATAATACATTTGTAAGGTCATTGTAATGTTTCAAAATGCTAAAAGTGCCTAGTAAGAATAGTTGAAATTTACCTTAAAATTGTTCATGTAATAGTAATAGATCGTACTCCTTGAGATCAGAGAAACCCAAGACTCCAAGATCAGCTCTGCTAATTTAGCAGTTTGACCTTGACTTCATTACCTATAGTAGTAGAAAATGTCTATTCCTTTGTTTTGTTTTGAGCATAAAAATTAAGTGAAATTACACACATACCAAGCATAGTACCTGACATGAATAAGCTACTCAATAAATGTTGTCTTCCCCTCAGCCTAAATTAGAAATTATAAAACAATATATAGTATTACTATACTGCCCAATACAATGGGTATTATCCACAGTCGCTAACACTAACTTTACAATGCTCCTTTTAAAGGAACTTCATAACTAATAAGTGAATCCTATATTTCTGGGCTGCTTAGGAAATTATCATACTAGGCAAATTGCTTAGTAAGGGAGTGGTCTGCTAGGGTTTTGGAGGAATAACAATAAGAGAGAAAAGGGATGGTAGCTCTAACCCTGAAAAGAAAACCAAGTTATCTTTTACTGCTTCCCTCTATTTCTGATGTAGCCCTAAGTCACAAGTATAAAACAGTTGTCCAGACTACTCTCTTCATTTCATTATTCACTAAATCTTGCATAAGCACTAGAAAGGAATAGCTGGGACCCTAAAGGACTATGGGATGCCTTGCTCTCTTGGAATTTCATTTCTGGGGAAAGGATTCACCAGGGCCACAGAATTACCTTATCAAGGCTGACATAGAACTCAAACTGTGAACCACCCAGGACAAGAAGGAACTATAAAGGGGAGTCACTAAAATGCAAAATAAACACTAAAAAGGTTTCTAAGAGGCCATTAAATTGGACTCCATTAATACTAGTAGTTAAACAGGTTGCTAAGTTACAAATTAATTAGATCTTCTTTGCATGTGAGCTTATTCATGCTTGTTTTGTGTTGAATACAGATCAAAAACTTAAAGACTGAAGAATTTGAATGAGATTTTTTTGGTGAAAATATTTATAATGTTGATTAAAGAACCAAGTTTGAGAAGTTTCTAAGCATGATGCATATTTAAAATCATACCAAAGTAAATATATCTAACCAATTCTTCCAAAATAAGTAATTCTAACATGTATTACCTAAACTTAAGTTAGAATATAGAATTTGAAAGGTACTTTTAATAAATGATTTATTATTCACCAGATTTTCATGGGGGAGTCTCTCTGTCTTGCTCTTTTGCTAACCAATAAAAAGCTAAGTCCTTGCCTGCTCTCACCAGTGTGTACAAAGTCCTCTTTTTAATCTTGAACAGAGGGTCTCAAGAGCCCTTTTCCAGCTTGGGAGCAGGAACCCCTTTGTCCAGAGGGTGGATCAGTGTTCAGTGGCTGGTTCACTCCTGCTTATTCACCTGTGTTACTAAAGGTTGAAGGGCTTCAAGACCCACTCCCTTGTTCAGAGACAATATGATGTGATTAGAAGGGCACCCTGTGCTAACTTTTCCAAAAACTTAACCCCTTTCTAATCATAAGAAAACCCAGATTATAGAACATTCTTCAAGATATCTGACCAGAATTCCTCTAGACTGTCAAAACAAAAACAAGGAGAGTCTGAGAAACTTTCCCAGACCAGAGGAAACTAGGAGTCATGACAATTAAATGCAATGTGGTGATAACTTGATAATTTGTACTGACTGGATCCAGAAACAGAAAGAAGACACTACTGGAAAAATCAAAAAAGTATGGAATTTAGTATTAACATTCCAACATAAGCCTCTTTGTTGTGACAAACTCTTATTAATATAAGGATGTTAACATTAGGGAAAAGAGGGTGAGAGAATTCTGTATATGTACTATATGGAAACTCTATTAGGTAACTTTTTTATAATTTATGACAAAACCTACTTAAAATTTGAAGAATACTGCTTTAGAAAATGTACAAGTCCTTTGGCAAAAAAAAAAATCATAAATTTTTGGTAGTTAGAAGTTATTTTGCTGGAAAATAAGTATTCAGAGAAACAGTACATTGTTGAAGTAAAAAACTGCATTAAAATGAAATTATCTGTCATTATTCTAACTCTGAAATTTTCATTCCTATAGTTTTTTCCCCTAAGGACTAAATTTCTAAGCTTATTTTATTGAAGACTAGGAAAGAGAAAGAAAGTTTTTTTTGTAGAACTACCTAGTCTATTTCTTCTTCTGGTCTTGTTTCAATTATCTCCTATCTTGGCCTTCCTTATCATTTATATAGCTAAAGAAACAATTTCTTATCCTTTTGTCTTATGTATTTGAGGTCCCAAATGAGTGAATTATTTTCCATCCATTGATTTCTGTAAGGAGACAATCTATCCTGAAGATAGCTTGAAGCATGTCCTGTTCCTAATCACTATTTTTCACTAAGTCTAATCCTATTAAATATTCCATGACTAGGGACAGTATTTTTCTTTTTTCCTCAAGAAAATGCCACTTCCTTTTTCTTCCTTCCTCCCTCTCTTAATCTCTCTGTGACCACTACCATCATCATCAGTTCCATAAGTTATTGGCAGTACAAAAGGACAATAAAATGATCAACTTAAAATATTTCAGATCAGATTAAATATTCATCAAATACCCAAAGTTGTCACCAGTGAACATGTTTAACAATTGTGGATAAGTGCTTTATGAAGGTAATTTTACAAACATAAAATTGAGCAATGTGGGCCATTCCTGGTGGTGCAAGGGGTTAAGACGCAACACAGTGGAGCTGTGTACAGCCACTGCAGCACGGGGTTTGATCCCCAGCCAAGGAGGGACATATGTGGTACAGCAGAACTCTCCTGTCTCTCCCACAGCTCCCCTCAGTAGTTTATTTCAGTCATTCTGCTTGTTCTGCTCCCCACTGTTTCTGGTGACTCCTCTTATCCCCCCCACTACCACCCCCCTGCACCTCTGGCTTATACCCCCCCAGTTCTTGAATGCATAAATAAACAAATCTTTTTTTAAAAATTGAGGGGGCGCAATTGGTTAAGCAATGCACTATGAAGCAAACCGCAGCCACTGCAGCACAAGTTTGATCCCTGTTGCTGGCTGGGGAGGTGACCAACATGGCACAGCAGACCTCTCCTGCCTTACCCACTGCTCTCCTCAGCAGTGTATTTCAGTCAGTCTGCCTGTTCTTTTGCCCACTCTGTCTCTGGTGGATCCTCTCACCCCCGGCCCCACACCTCTGGCCTGTACCCAAGTTCTTGTATGCATAAATAATCTTTAAAAAAAAATTAAAAAAATAAAAAATTGAGGAATGTGAATCAAAAAACATTGGTTAAAGAAAGGGATGTTTTACAAAAAAAAAAAACTGGTGGTAGGAGATCATGGAGAAAAATTTAAAAAAAAAACTACCATATACTAGAAATACAAATAGACTAAAACCCATACGCTATTTTCTATTAGCTACACTGAGTCCCTACACTAAAATTTAATTATTTAGCTAGATTTCTTTTGAAGGAAAAAGACTACTCCAGTCATTACAGTTTCACCAACAATCTTAAAAACTTTTTTAAACAGGCAAGCTATCCTAATATAATTTAATCCTGTTCCAAAATTGGTGAATTACTGGATAGGCCTTACTGACATAGGAATATTTATCCTGACCAGAAAGAACTCAGGTAGAAACAAAAAAATGCAATTCAAAACTTGCCTTATATGAATTTCATCATCACTGTCCATGTGTAGCAACCTCCCTTGTAGACGCCGTTCTTCACTACGGAGCTGTTTTCTCATTTCTGACAATTCCATAATTACATTTTTTTTCTCTTCTGCAAATACCCATTGATAAGTAAAAAAAGACAGACATAAGAACAAATGAATAAACATTAAAGCATAACCTAACATACAGGCAGTTTAATGAAAGAAATTTTTTGTTTTATATACAAATCATATTTATGAGTCTTAAACTCACAAACACAATTGTGATAATACAGGAATTTCAAAAGTCAAAAAAATTCTTGGGGACAGGAGGCAATGGGTAAGAGAATGCAACTATAAAAGGGCAGCACAAGTGTTCCTGTGTGGTGCTAGAATATTTATGTTCTTTAATTATTTAGTAGTTACACAAATCATACATGATAAGATGCATAGAACTACACACAAATGAGTACATGCAAAAACTGGTGAAACAGGATCAAGGTTAGTAGATTGCACCAATGTCAATGAGGTAGATGTTACCAATGAGGGAAGCTGAGGGAAGTGCTAAGCAGGAATGCCCTACACTATTTTTGCAACAATTTGTGATTCAATAATTATTTCAAAATATAATATTACAAACAGAAATATTAAAAGATAATAAGTTTAATATCTACCTTCTGCACGGAGCTGATTTTTCCTGGCAGGTACGGGAGGAGACTGTGCCCTAGATAGGGAACTTTCCTGTTTATAATAATAAAAATATGATCAATAAGTCTTCCCTACTTAGAAGGTTGAAAAAGCAATTTTTGAAGCAACTACATGGGAAAGAAATCAAACTCCACACTATATTATCTATAAACTTACCTGTATCTATTTTTCCACCCCACTGTAAATGGGAGAGTCCTTGCCCTATCCCAAAGTAATCCCTTCACTTGTACTTTGTATCATAAGTGATTCCCACCTATTCCAACAATTTTTTTCTTCTACTGTTTTCTCTCTTCAAGCAGCCTTCCCTCAGCTTATGCTTAAAAATATTTTCTTCAAAAAAAAATCTTACCTATCCTTTATCACTCACTATCATTCATTCTTCATCTCTTCACAGTCAACCAGGCTTCTTTAAATAGCTAATGTGGTACTTTTTGTGTCTACACCCTCTTATTGCCATTCAGTCCTCACCTCACAACTATTGTCATTGCTTCTGCAGCCCATCT
Organism: Galemys pyrenaicus; assembly: GCA_019455555.1. Classification (NCBI taxonomy): domain Eukaryota; kingdom Metazoa; phylum Chordata; class Mammalia; order Eulipotyphla; family Talpidae; genus Galemys; species Galemys pyrenaicus. The sequence continues at coordinate 7,002,393 of JAGFMF010011756.1, read as the reverse complement.
TTCCCCAACACTGTTCTGTCACAAAGTGATCCTCAAGTAACACATTCATTGAGTATTTTTTAAGTCCTTATTTCAATGGCCACTAGCAACTGATAATATTAGTACTGTCACTTTCTCTGCCTCTATATCCATTCTGGTTTTTAAATTTAGTAACCCCCAGTGTTCCATCCTCAGCCCTCTTTATTTCCCCAAAACTCATCCTAGAAAATTGTACTAATTTGATAAGCACCAATATTAATGGCTTCCAAAAAATATAAATCAGTTCACAGCTCCTTCTTCAAGCATAACCAATATTTTCAAAAACCTACTCTTTGTAACTCTCACCAGAAACTTATCACTGACACCTACCTAACACATACACAATCAATAAATACCACTATTTGTGCCTCTTAAATATATTTTGATAAGTATCCACTAGTGTATAGAATGAAGTCAAACCTCTTGCACCCTATACAACACTGTACAGGTGTCTGACCTCCATCTCTGTTACCTTCATTAAGCAGTAACAGGCACACCAAAATATAATGCATTCTCCAGGGGTGCCATGCAGCTTACACCTCCCTCTGTGATTTTCCATAAGTTAAAGAAGTCCCCTTTCACCCTCTTTCTCTTTATTGCAAATTTTCACTCATTCTTCCAGAGTCAGTGCAAGGATCAATGCTTTTGAACCATTTCTTGGCTCTTTTTTGGTTGTAGATTGGTCTAAAGGGTAGGGGACTTCACTAGCATATCTACAAGAGAGCTCTTTATGGGGTGTGGAAAAATTTGTAAAATTAAGTTTTGTCAAGAAAATTTTAAATTTGGGTACCAAGTACTATCCATTACAATAGAAACTGCAAACAAATTAACTTAGACATTATCTAAGTTCCAGATTTGAAATAATTTAATAAAGTTAAGAATGAAGAATAAGGAAATCTTACTCAATAATCTTATTCCCCCAAACCAAAATAAATGAGTGAAGATTTAACAAGTCAAAAGAAAAAAGACACTTGAATAAAAGAATTTACTTGAATAAAAGAATATACCTGAATAAAGGAACTTATAATGCTGTCAACTGAAGGCGGTCTTTGGAATTTGCTTGCAATTTTGTTCTGAAGAGCAGGAACTACAGGAGATGGCTGTCTCACATGCTAAAAAAAAAAAAAAAGAAAAAATTTATAGATGTATACACACACATATAGATACATGTACACAACAACACATATATATAGATATGCATACAAATACATAAACACATATGTATATATACTCCCCTAATAATTAACAAAACCAGATAAGTTGTTCAGATTATTGTTGCTTTATTTGATAAAATACTATTAATCAGAAATTCAGTTATATAACACCAAAGATCAGTTATGATAAACACAATGGTTTTAGATATCCTTATTATAATAAAGAACTCTTGGACATCCCTGGTAGTGTAAGGGGGTAAGTCACGGCACTATGAAGCTATCTGCAGCCACTACAGCACGTGTTCAATCCCCAGGGCCAAGAAGGTGACCCTCATGGCACAGCAAACCTCTCGTCTCACCCGCTGCTCCCCTCAGCAGTGTATTTCAGTCAGTCTGCCTGTTCCATTCCCCACTGTGTCTCTGGTGAATCCTCTCAGCCCCCGCACCTCTGGCCTGTACCCCAGTTCTTGTATGTGGTTAAAAAAAATAAATAACAAAAACAAAAAACCAGTACTCCTATTTTAGTATTAAAACAGTCAAGAAACTTAAGGAAAACAACAAAAATTTAGAAATACAGTAAGAGTAAAAAATAGTCTCAATAATAGAAAAAAATAGGGCAAAAGTCAAAAACCCCTTTCTGTAAAACAATGTAAATCAACTACTGAAATCCATATCTGTGGTCACCAAGAGCATCATGGATGAGGGATTTACCCAGCTCACAACAGGGTTCTATCTCTATTAGAAAATAAAATAGGGTTTCATTTTACAGTGCCCAAGTTAACATTAAAATCAAAACATAAAAACTTGTGGATCCTAAATTCTTCATTTTATATATCAGGAAATCAAACATTAGTTTCATTGGCAACTTTGATTACATTCGAAATATATATAGGGAAAAAAGTTATTTTAAAACCTATAGATGACCACAAGTAGATTATTTATAAAGATAATGTAAATCCTCTAAAGGACAGTAAAGTATGAAGAAAAGAAAAAAAAAAATTTAAGGAAACAAAAAAGGGCAGAAATCTAACTAATCTGATGAAATATTTTGGTTATTAGAAACAAAAAATTAAAACAGATAAAAATATAACTCAGATTAAACACTCAGGTTAAAAAAGTTCAATAAACTATACAAGTTAACTAAAATATTTAAATAGTGATAAAAAGGTAAAATTAATGGAATAGACAAAAATATGTATCTCAGGCATACATAAATGAAAAACAAATGACCTTTGAACTACACTTTGAAAAACCACATTGAGTACTGTGCCAAATCACACAATAAACATAACAGAAAAGCCCACTGATTAAATACAATCATTTTGTGAATCCTGCTTAGAAGAAATAAACTTTGCACAAAACTAAATTTTTCAAAACACCTTCTTTAAGCTGAGCTAAACCTGTAAGACGTATAGAGTTTTTGAAAGTATGGTCAAAGGTCAACTGCATCCAAATCCCTGGATAAAACGCAGATTCCTAGATTGCCCTCAGACTTATTAATCAGATACTTTGTAGATGAAACCCATGAACTTGCACTTTTAAGTGGTCTCCAATGAGAGACACAAAAAACCGTGATCAGCCAAAGCTCTTTTGACAAAAAAGGAGGAGAATGAAGGTATTACACTCCCAGACTTTAAACTTTACTACAAAGCAACAGTAATTAAAACAACATGGTACTGGAACAAAGACAGACACATATACCAATGGAACCTTATAGAAAGCACAGAAGTAAAACCACTTAACTATGGACAACTGATCTTCGACAAAGCAAAGAATCTGCAATGGGACAAAGATAGCTTATTCAATAAATGGTGATGGCAAGACTGGTCCACCACATGCAAAAAAATGAAACTGGACTACTATCTCACACCATTTACAAAAATCAACTCAAAATGGATAAAAGACCTAAATGTAAGACCTGAAACTATAAAATATATAGAAGAAAACATAGGTAAAACATTACAAGATATACATCTCAGTAATGCCTTTAAAGATGCATTTCCCAAAGCAATAAAAATGAAAGAGAAGATAAACAGCTGGGACTACACCAAATTAAAAAGCTTCTGTACAGCAAAGGAAACATTAAACAAAACAAAGAGACACCCCACTGACTGGGAAAAGATCTTTGCTCTCCACACAATAGACAAGGGTCTGATCACAAAGATATACAAAGAACTCATAAGACTCAAGAAAAACAAAGTAAAAAACCCAATCAAAAAATGGGCAAAAGAACTTAAAAGTCACATCTCCAAAGAAGCCATGCACATGGCCAACAGGCACATGAGAAAATGCTCAACATTCCCCATAATCAGGGAAATGCAAATTAAAAGCACAATGAGATACCACCTTATACCGGTAACAACGGCACATATCAAAAAAACCAACAACAACAAATGCTGGCAAGGATGTGGAGAAAAAGGAACTCTACTATGTTGCTGGTGGGAATGCAAGTTAATCCAACCACTATGGAAGGCCCTATGGAGGTTCCTCAGTCTACTAAAAATAGAGCTACCATATGACCCAACAATCCCACTCCTAGGGATCTACCCAAAGGACACAAAAACACAGATCCAAAAGAATACCTGTACCCCCATGTTTACTGCAGCACTATTTATAATTGGTAAGATCTGGAAACAACCCAAATGCCCAAAAGTAGAGAACTGGATCAAGAAGATGTGGTACATATCCACAATGGAATTCTATTCAGCAATCAAAAAAGATAAACTAGAGTCATTTATAGAAACATGGATGGAGCTAGAAGGAATTATACTCAGTGATAACAAGTCAGAAGGCAAGAAAAAAATATCGGATGGCTTCACTTTTAGGAGGAATGTAAAGGATAATCAACTACAAAAAAGAAAAAAAGAGAGAGAACTCAAGGAAATCAGCAATTACAACCTAAAACAAACAAGCAAACAAACAAATACACATCAAGAACAAATGGTCAAAGATAAACCAAAGGGATCATGGTGGGGGGGGGGGGGGAGTTGTGCAGGCAGGGGAAGGCAAACATGGGGATGAGAGCAGAAAGAGCACAAGGGACTGAGGTGACTGTGCACGGGTGAAATGGTGGTGGGAACTCCCTGGGGACTACAAATGATGTCAAATATAATTAAATAAATCTAATTTTTAAAAAGTTTCCAAAGATATTCAAGCATACAAAAAATTTTAAATGTAAATGAAGTATGAGCAAAGGCCAATCTGTTTTCTAGAGAGAAAATCTAGAAACATAACTTTGAAATATGCACCTAGTTAACAAGCATCCACCCTCTATCTCAAAATATGAACTTCAAATCAGTCTATAGTGAGCCACCAGTTTTTTTTTAATTTCCAATCTACCATAGACAAATATATAAAATAGTTAAGAATGAATTATGTAAATAAGAAAAGAATTTTAAAATTATTACAAAATTCAAGGCCATTTCTTCTGTGCCTTCCTCTATTTCTTTTAACAATGTTTGTTGTAACTTTCTTTGTATAGGTCTTTCACCTCCTTTTTCTAGGTTTATTCCCAGATATTTAATTTTGCAAGCTGATCATAGACTTAAGGTATACAGCAGGGTTGGGTGAGAAAGAGGAGCCAAATGAGGGGAGGAAAAAGCAGAAGGGAAATATGATGATGGTTCACGGATGCTATGGTTGGTGGTAGAACTACAGGGACTACACCTGAAGCAAGAACTCAGATATTGTGCAAAAACAAACAATGATGTTAAAAATAAAATTAATTTTAAAAAATTTAAATCAGAATAAAATAGAATTTAGTTTGAAAGCAAAAATTTCAAGTCCAACTTCTCATAGTAGATTCAAAAGACGAATGGTTCACACACAATGGGAAAACACTCAAATAAAGCTAAGGTAAAGTAAGCCCATTACACTAACTGGATGAAAAACAGCAACAAAGCACAATGACATCTCACATAGGAATTTCAGTACACTGAATTTACTACATCTGCTTACATTTACTTTATTAGTAAAATAAGAGGAAGTGAATAAAAATATCTCCTTCACTCTCTTCCTTAAAGCTACAACTCAACAACTCTCACAGACTTGTTAAACTATAGGTTTGTCACTTCTGTCAAACTTACCTTGGTTTCTTCCCCAATCTTATTTTCTCTTTCATAATAATGCTGCAGCTGTAGTTTATGTCTTTCTTCTTCTTCTTTCTTCTTTTTTTCTGCTTCTTTTCGTCTTTCTTCAGCTAATCGGATAAGTTCTTCATTTTTCAGCCTTTGCTTTAAAATAAAAAGATTTATGCTCCAAATATATAGACTACAGTTCAAAAATCTGCTGCCTTATTTGTCTGAAATAAAGATAAAACTGAATAGTGTTCTTTAACATAAACAAGATGATAAACAATGACATATTAGGCAACTTTTATATTATGCTTCAGCCTAAATTATTTTTTTTATTTAAAAAATTTATCTTTTTCTTCATCTTTCTTTAATAAAGTAATAGTCAAAAAATGAATGTTAACCTGATATTTTCTGAATATACTCTAAGACTGACTTTCTTTATAAGCAACAAATGTCTTTTTAAGTCAAAATATTTCACTCTCGGATTAAGTGGAAAATAGAGTAGGGAGAAAAAAATACACCTCCTCCTCCTTCTCCCTTTTTCTTTCCTGTTCCTCTTCATACTCTTGTTGAATTCGTGCCCTCTGTTCTGCAAGTCGTTTTTCTTCCTTTTCTTCTGCGATTCTTAGTCTCTCTCGCTCTGCTTCTTCTCTCTGTTTCTTTTCCTCAATCTAAAGAATTAAGCCTAGTGGTTATTTTCTAAAACCATTGAAAAGTCAGAAAATCACTTAATTTTTCCCATTGTCAAGAGTTCAAATTTACACATTTTTTGCAAGTAAAAGTACATTCCTAAACTTTCCAGGTTTCTATACTGCATGAGGGAGGCCACATGGTATAATAAGAGCTATAAATAATATTTTACTAAATATTTAGACTGTATAACCTTAAGAAACTTTCTCCTACCACTTTCTGATTTGGTTAAAGAAGTTATTAATATCTATATCCCAAAGGAACACTCGAACTGAAGCAAAACAATGTAAACAAAAGTTCTTCCCATACAGAAAGTACTGAGAAAATTATGATATTAATCTATCATGATTGCTACTTTTATGTCTCTAAGTTCCGTGGCCTAACTAAACATCCTGACTAAATATCCAAACTAAAAATCAGTATTTTAGCATTCAATCATTCTTTATGTGAGGCTCTCTTTTCCAGAATGCCTTTTCTCCTTTCTTGTGGTATAAACAATATGCCACAGGGCCCTTTTCAAGTTCAGTGACTGTGATCTTCAATCTGATGCTGCCTGATTTGAACGGCCAATATCCTTAGCACCTCTGATGCCACTCTCTAAGATCATTATCTCCATGAATTCAGTAGAACCTTAGGTCTTTTCATCCATTCCCACTCTTACTACCCTAGTACACCCCTGGCTTACAATCTTTTAATTTCTCCAGCATTACATCCTAAACACTAATATCAGAACAAAAATCCTTTGAGAATATATCTACTAGGTCACTGCCTAATTTATTAGTCTATAATAATTAGTATTAGGAAGATAACATGCTTGAGTAGAATCTCTAATTTTTAAGAGGAATTTAAGAGGGAGAGATTAGACTGATGATTTTAAATGCCAGGCTAAGGCATCTGCACATTTTCTGTGAAAAGTTATTACCAAGTTTTGAGTAAAAAAGAGTAACACATGAAAATAAATAGATGATTAACCAGATCACAGGATAAATCTACCCAGGAATACAGATATCAGTATGAAGGGGAAGAGAACTTAAGGAGAAAAGAAATTTTTAGTCCCTTATGAGCAATCTTTCTTCCATCTCAGGTTCCATCTCTTATACTCAGCAAAAGGATGGAGTACGAGAGTTTGGTAAGTAGGTGTGCTTAGTAAACAACGGCATTTCTACTATTTTAAGTGTTAATTGTTTACATGTATAAACAGGGAAAATAATTGCAGGATGTGAATTTTATTTAACATTTATTACAAACTCAAGAACATCAAATAATTTTGGGGAAAAAAATGATTTTCACATAAACATCTGAAAAATTCATCCTGTGCTTAATTGGTGACTATTTTGATAAACCTCTCAAATTTCATTTTAGCAATTTTAACATTTTTATACTAATGATTTCATAAAGTTTAAAAAAAATCATGCTAACTCATGTACCTATCATATCCTCATATTCCCTTTTTAGATTTAAGTGAAATAATATGACTTTGGTATTACATAAGCTTCATATTTATAAATTAGACATTTTACATAGTTGCATGGCATTTTAAAATCTCTTCTTTATCCTGGTGATAAAATTTTTCCAACTGTAGTTTACTAATATTCTTGTAAAAATTTAAAACTGTGATCAAGTAAGGACTTCACCTGAAAACGAAGAAAATTTTTGTATAATTCTTGCTGTTTAATCTGAAGTTCAGTTGGAGGCTCACCAAATATATTTCCCCGAGCAAAAGGTGAGCACTGTGTTTGTATATGACCTTGAAAGAGAAATGTTATAAAAAATACAATTAGTAAATTCTTAGAAAACAAAGAATGAAGAGTTGGCTGATAAATTCATACTTTGAAAAAATGTAGTGAATAAATAATTTAAAGGTTAAAACCAGAAAAGTAAGTTTGAGATTAGAAATTGAAAACCAGATTAAAAATAACAATAGAAAAATGGTGAAACAAAAATAAAATAGCTAAAAAATTATAATTTATCTATATAAAGTCATTAAAACTAATAGCCCAAAACAATTCTTATTGCAGCAAAAGCTTTAAAGTAAAATTATGAAGAGGAAAAGGTACATGTTTAAGTTCTTATGTATGTATAACTACGTAATTATATGATAAAATGTATTATATATACAAATATAAAAATTTTTCTAACTTGTCCTAGAAAATTAGTAATTTCAAGTCTTTTTGTCCATGTTACTTCAAACAATAGAAAGTCAGCTCTAAAATCATTTTTTACAAATTAGTATGAGTCTTTTAATCATTGCAAGAATCTTTTTTTTAAAAGGTTATCATGAATCCTATGGTGGTGGGAGAACTATGGGGACTATCCCTGAGCAGAGAAATTAAATACTGTACAAAATGAACAATGATGTTTATTAAAAAAAGTTTAACAAAATTAAAAATAAAAAGGTCGCCAAATTAATGGGATACAAACATGAATAATAAAATGGTTTGTATTACCTATAAATAGTAGTATATACTTTAGGAAAGAAAAAAGCAACCTGGAAAATGACTATACCAAAATAATCTTATGAATGCAGAAAAAAATTAAAACTTAAATATTAAAATCACACAACTTTTTTATATTATTTTGTAGCTACTGAAATCTAAAGGATTTCTTTGTTAGCTGGCTGGTCGTTTTGCAGAGTAGCTGTCATTGTGGTCTATTTTGTCTTCACACTTAAAATTATTAATGCTTCAGTATATATACAAAAAGTCAGATCAAAAAGTTTAAACATTAAAAGTGTATGTCGGACCTCCCTGGTGGCGCAAGTGGGTTGAGCGCCACACTGTGAAGCATCCGTGGTGCATCCACAGCATAGCCACACAAGTTCGATCCCTGGACAGGGAGGGACCTGCATGGCAGCAGCAGACCTCTCCTGCCTCACCCGCTGCTCCCTTCAGCAGTGTTTTCCAATCGATCTACCTGTTCTGCTCCCCACTATGTTTCTGGTGGGTCCTCTCACCCCCATACCTCTGGCCTGTATCGCAGCTCTTGTATGCATAAATAAATCTTTAAAAAAATAAAGTGTATGGGTGCTATGGTGGCAAAATTAGAGAAGATATTATTAGAGAAAGACATAACTTCTTTTAAAAATAGTGGAAACATTTGCTTTATATAAAGAAAATGGAACTTTATCTAGGCATCATAATAAGCCAAAAAATAAAATTTAAGTCAAATTAATATGAATTTCATAAAAATAGAAAGTTAAAAAAAAAGAACATGAGGAAGGGCCTCAAAAATAGGTCGAATTAAGGTGAAACATTAGATAATGAGCCTGAATTACACATTATTATAGAATTCAATTATAAATATGTATGAAGTCCCTAAGTCCTTAAAAATATTAAAAGCCATATAAGTATATGCATGTACATGTGTTTATAAGGACACACACACAAATATATATATGTATCAATACATAATACATATATAATACCAACAAGTAAGTGAATTGGATAGTTTTTCATATTCACAAAGTGTATGAAATTTTGATTCACAGTAAAAGGAAAATTTTAGTATTTTATGATTTTATATGATGTCTTTAATTATAGCACCTTGGTACAAACCAGGTCCACAACTCTGGCAGTGTACAGAAAAACTACAGACAACAAATTTTGGTATATATAGCCAAGTTTTGCTCTTTCTTGTCAAGGGTTTATGAAAACTTGATTTTTTCCAGTCTTTTTACTTGGTAATCAACGCTAGATAACCAAAAGTTTTATGAGTAAGATAAAACAAGTTCTAGGCTGAGGCAGAACTACAAACAATACTGGGTATCGAAGAAAAGGGTAGATAAAGAGTCTATAGCGCTGAAATCAATACAAACTACTAGGGCAAGAAGCAAATGAAGAAATAAAAATGATAATCAGAAAGAAACAAAAGAGCAGCTATAATATGACAAGGTATTTTGATGTTCCCACTGCACACTGAATAATTACACACTCAAAGTAAGAGTCAAAACAACAATTTCATCAAAATCAAATCTTCTGATAGCAGTTCTACAAAAATAAAAACTAGATTCACTGAGTAAAAACCTACTGTGGATTAAAATAAGAAAGCATTTTCTTGTCATTGGATATTAAACAGGTTGCCCATGGTAAAAGAAAAGCACTCATCTCCTGAAATTCTCAAAAAGGGTGCAGAGATTAGTGCTACTATCAAAGGTCTGAAAGATGCAAGGGTGGTAATTTTAATTAAAGCTCTCCATTGATTCTGCTTGTTTGGCCAATAAGAAATAGAGTTTAAAAAACTGTTATTTTTTAAAAAATTATATATCAGGGATATAATATAAATTTTTATTCTAAAGTAAAATCAAGACTTTTGTAGAATACAAAAGCAGAGTTTGTAGTGAGCAGTTACTTTTACATGCACTGAAACAGTGCAAAGTGGAGTATTCTTTAAATTTGCTTTGTTTTTTAAATATGTAACATTTTCAAATGTACTTGAGAGAGGAAGGTAATGACTATTTTCCTGGCAAGTCATAAAGATACTGAAAAATTTTCAACTTACAGAACTTTTAATCAGAGAGTATGTTGAGCAACAAATAAAAAATATAGGGTTAAGAAAGGGAGGGGATTATCATGGATTTTTTCTTCTTTCTTCACATTTGTACTTTGTCATATTAAGGTTATTTTCTCTTTCAATAAAAAAAAAGGGGGGATATGACTAGATCTCAAATTAACTTTTTAATTACTTCATTTCTTTGTACAATGTGAGTTTACGATGAAGGACAAATGATTACAGAACAAGCAAAAAATTAACTTCATTGTACAATTTATCAAACCGTATCTAACAACTCCTTCACTAAATCAAACTCATAGGCAAATTGTATATGTGTAAAAAGACTTTAATTTTAAGGTATGTACTCTTGCCAGCAAAATAAGTTATAGCAGCAGTTAAAGTATACATAAGTACGTTATAAAGCTGAGAAAAAAAATGACATTAAAAAGCAAACCATATCTCCCTGTTCACTTCTCTCAAAATACCTATGAATAAAAGGTATTATCAATAGCATGAATATGCATGCTTCCTGATGTAGAGTAACCAAATTCTCAGTCACCTTAAGAACTTTGTCAGAGAATGGAAATGTTACTGAACAACAAAACAACAAAATATATATATATATGTGATTAAAAACCTGAGTTTTTACTTGTAGAATCTTCTAGGTTCTCAGCATTTGAAGTGGCTAAATTTTGGTCTAGGGAAACAACAGCCCTTTTATCTTCATATGTTCTTGCATCTGGGTTATGGTAGGCATCTATATTTTGTCTGTGCATCCTATTCAAATCAGCTGAGAGGGAAAAATAAGCCATATATTTCAATAAATACATTTCTACAGTTCACATACTTAATACATTTTCTTAAATTAGGGAATAAGAGAAACAATAGGGCAGAGTAGGAGTAATTCAATGATATTCCTGGTTTCCTGAAAATAAAAACAATCAAAACTTAAAAGGTCATATTAAATGATCTCATAAAATTAGCTCAATATTAGCAGAGAAGAATATAAGGATTTTTGATAAACCATTAAAAACCATATCTATATTTATTTCAGAACTTAGAAGCTCTTTAATATAAAACATATCAATATTTCAAAATAAGTCACAGTAAAATTCACCCAACATTATTGGTGTTCTTAATGAACAAAAGATAATCATGCATAGTGGAATTTTAAAATATATCCGCAAATTCCTTGACAACTCTCTTTAAAAGATGGAGCTCAATCACCTATCCTTGAGTATGAGTCAGAGCAAGTAACTCACTTCTTATGAACAGGCTATTGCAGAATGATGGAATATGATTTCTAGGTTACTTCATAAAAGACATTATGATTTCCAATTTGCTTATCCTATTGGATCAATTGCTCTGAAAAAAACTAGCTGCTATATAATAAGGATACTGAAGCCATATGCAGACATCCATTGGCAAGAAACTGAGGATTCCTGAGTAACATGAGGGAACTGTACTGGAAATGGAGTCTCCAGGGCTAGTCAAGAATTCAAACTGTTAGAGGAAAAACCAACCTCAGAGCAAGTGAGTGATGCTCCAGACTCTAACTCCTGACATCCAGAGTGAAGGTTGATGGGAAACAGGCATAGAGCTGGTGCTTCAGCAGCTAAACTACTCAAGAGAAGTTGTGTTGGTAGAGAAGCCACCATTTAGCTATGTGTGGTTTCCACTTGGACCCCCATCTCCACTCAACACACTATCTGCGGTAAGATAGATAGCATCTGGCCAAGCTCTGGCTAATAATTTTTCTTTCTTCTTTTTCTCTCCCTCTGTTCTCCCTTTCCCTTACTCTCTGTCTAAATATATGCTTTTGTTTTTCTCCAGGCATCTGCTTTAAGATTGTGTCCTCCATTCTTCTTAAGTGTAGCAGCAATGAAAGTGAACTTAAACCTTGATATAAGAAGTAATTACCAGGAAGCCTGTAATGTTCAAGGATGTATTCTAAACATTTATCACAATTACAATGCCGCATAGAAAAAGGCAAATATAAAACAAATGAAAACAGAAGGAAGGAAAACCTAGAGCAAAAGTAAATGAAACAGTGTAAGTGAAACAGGAAATGTCCAAAATATCATTGATAAATAGGTGAAACTGACAAAACATTAGGTAGGTTCACAAAGAAAAGAAAAAAGTAGAGGGCTCCCTGGTGGTGCAAGGGGTTAAGCGCAACACTATGAAGTATATGCAGCCACTTGAGCACGCGTTCAATCCCTGACCACGAAGGTGACCCACGTGGCGCAGCAGATCTCTCCTACCTTGCCTGCTGCTCCCCTCAGCAGTGTACTTCAATTGACCTGCCTGTTCTGCTCCCCACTCTGTCTCTGGTGAATCCTCTCACACCCCACAACTCTGGCCTGTACCCCAGTTCTTGTATGCATAAATAAATCTTTTTTAGAAAAAGATAAAGTAAAAAGAATCAGAAATGAAAGAGATGAAATTAAAATAAGCTGTAGAAATACAAAGGATGATATGAAACTACTATGAATGTCCCTATGCAAAAATAGACAAGTTGGAAGAAATGAACACATTTTTAGAATCACACAACCTTCCAAGACAGAAATAGGCTGAAATAGATAGCTTCAACACACTTATCAAAAGCACAGAAACTGAAAGTGTAAGCAAAAGTCTCCCTAATTACAAAACTCCAGGACTAAATAGCTTCTGTAGTTATTTCCACCAAAATTCCAAAGACCTACCACCTATCCTACTCAAACATTTCAAAAAAGGAAAAAAAAAAATGAAGAGGTGAAAAGCTTCCTAATACATTTTATGAGGTCAACTGTACTCTGACACAAAAACCTATAAAGAATAGTACCGAGAAAGAAAACTACAGGCCAATATTTCTGATGGAGACAGTTGTAAAAATCCTAGCAAACAGAATACAGTAACATATTAATAGAAAATGCCATCATGATCTGTAGGTTTCATCTCAGGGAGCCAGGTTGATTCCATATATGCTTATCAATCAATATGATTCACCACAAGAACAAAAAGGAAGATTAAAGTCACATGATCACTTTAATAGATACCTAAAATGCATTTGACAAGATTCAACATCCATTTATGATAAAACTCTCAATAAAATGGGAATAACCACAGCCTATTTCAACATAATAAGCCATATATGACCCAAAGTGAACATCATACTCAATGGTAAAATCTGAAAGCATTTCTCCTAAGAAACAAAAAAGAATATCCATGTTAACCACTACTGTTGAACATAGCATTAGAAGTCTTAGTGGAGCAATCAGGCAAGAAAAAGACTAAAAGCAATCAAAACTGGAAAAGAAGAAGTGAAACCATCACTATTTACAGGTGATATGACCACATAGAGAGAGAACCTCAAAGATCCTTCTTAATAGACTAATTCAAAGAAAAAACCAGTTCAACAAAAAGGCAGGCTAAAAAGTCAGCTTACAAAAATCAGTTGCCTTCCTACTTGAAACAATGAGATAGAAGACGAAGAAATTGAGAACACAATCCCGTTTGTAACTGTATCAAAAAGAATTATATTTCTAGGGGTAAATTTAAAGAGGAAAAGGATTTATACAGTGAAAATGATAAGATCAAGTTAAAAGAAATAGGTGACATAAGAAACAGAAAGACATCTGCTGTTTATGGATTGGAAGAATTAGCATTGTTAAAATGGTCATCTTACCCAAAGCAATATACAGATTCAATGCAATTTCTATCAAAATTTCAATTGCGTTTTTCAAAGAAATAGAAAAAAAAATTCCCTGAAATTCATATGGAACCACAGAAGATCCCAAAGAGTCAAAGCAACCATGACAAAAAAGAGGAAGAATGATAGCCTGACACCTCTAGACGTCAACTGATACTTCAAAACTATAATAATGAAAACAGTATAGTTCTGGAAGAACACATTGGAAGAACACATCTGGAAAATAGACACACAGACCAATGGAATACACTTGAGAGCCCATAAGTAAACCTACACCTATGGATAGTTAGTAGATAATAAACAAGCCAAGAACATACATGGTGGAAAGGAAAATCTCTTCAAAAAATCATGTTTGGAAAACTGGATAGCTATATGCAGAAAAATGACACTAGACCACTATCTCACACCGTACATACATGTCAAGTCAAAATGCATAAAACACTTGTAAGACCTGAAACCATAAAACACATAGAAGAAAACACAGGCAAACTACTACATGATACAAGGAAAACAAAGAGAATAAAAACATCATAAAAAGAAACTATTACTAAAATAGATACCCTATTGAGAGAAAATATTTGCACACCATATATCCAATAAGGAGCTGATTGATATCCAAGATATACAAAGAACTCATACAAATCAACAAAAACAAATACCCAATAAAAAAATGGGCAAAAAAACTAAATAGGTACTTTACCAAAGAAGACATACAAATAGACAACAAGCACATGAAAAAACATTCTTCACTTATCATCAGGGGGATGCTAATCAAAACCAGAATGTGTATCATCTCACACCTGTGAGAATGGGCCACATCAAAAAGATCAGAATTATGGTAATAATGAATTGAAAAGATCAGAATTATGGTAATAATAATGGTAAGAATTATCATGCATTTACAGAAAAAGACAAGATGAGCTGAATTTAAATGAAGCTTAGTTTTTCATTTTAGGTATACATAATCCACCAAACATCAGTTGCAGAGATGCAAAAAACAGATATGGAAGTGAACCAGAGTTTTACAAATTGTCACGGACAAAGTGAGATCTGAAAATAATCTGCCGAGGGTCTAAAGAAAAATGTAGGAGAAGAGATGTGGTGAAAGAAAATAAATGAAGGGAAAAGTATATGTAACTCTAAGAACACACAATGTTGGAGATAGTCCTAGAATAATGATCATGGTCACAGACACAGATGATTTAACCTGTTTCATAAAACAGAGCTAACAAATATCCGTTGAAGTGAGGATAACACCTCTGAGAATGTAAAGAACTTAAAGACAGGAACTGTCAACCCAGGTGAAAGAGAAAAGTACTATGTGAAAATCATTAAATTATACATTAAGACATCCACTATTTTTGAAACCAATAGAGTGGTGGAAACTAGAAGTCGTATGTGGAATACAAAGTGGTAAGAAGTAACAGCAAGCACAGATGACTTTTGAACGTATTTTATATGAGTTATTATAAAAAGTATATATAGCAATGTCAAAAAGTTTTTGTTTGCATATATGTTTGTGTTTAGACTACATAGTTAATTATGTTCAAAGGTGGCAAGGAACAAATAAGTAGAAAACAGAAAATATATAAGAAGGAACTGGGTGAAATCACAGAGAAAATGATGATGACAAAATAATTACGAAGTGCCAAGGACTAATTAGACAAGAACTGGCTAGGTACTCCTGAAATCATCACTAAATCTTGGAATCTATCCGCATATGGTAGGTAAATGAAACCAAAGGATATGAATGCTGAAGTCATAAACTAACAGCTGTCCCTGAAAAATCATAAAAGTGAAACAAAATAACTCAAATGGGAAGTCAGTATCTCTTTATCATTCAATTCAACAGAACAGAAGAGGGCTAGTCTATATAAGAAGCCACTATAAATAACACATACATTAATCTTAATTTTTCTATTATAATAGTATATTAATTTCACTCCTTCCAAATCAGACCCAGAGCTCTATTACCAAACTAATAATTGATTATAAAATGTAATCTTTTTGCTACTCACCTACATAACACACATTTGAAATAGCCACTTAAACTTCAAAACCAACAGTGCCGTGATTATAGTACTGCTCTTATTAGAATAGTAAATGTATCTATATAAAAGGAAAATTAAGTTCAATGGAGTACATAATTATTTACAATTTAAGACAAATTCAATAATCAAAACAAATCCATATTGCTTTTTATTGGGAGAATGATTTCTCAATTGATCACTCCTTGTCTCTTTTTCTATGGAGTGGTAAATATCTGGTTTGAAATCAGCTAAATATGAAAACAGAAAAAGGCACTTTGTTCCAAGTACAACAAATGTCACTGAAAAGAAGCCTTATTTTAAGTGTAAATCATCAAGTCATTTAATACAAAATTGCTACCAATACAAGGATAGTCCTCCACTAAATCACATAGCATTGTAAGCCAATATTACCTCAATTTTTAAAAAATATCACACACAAAAATATAAAACAAAAAATATTCCTACAATGGGCATAATAAGAAATGACACATAATAAGAAAATGTCACAGATTTATAAGTGAGAAAATAATGCTATATCCTTAACAATCATAACATGACTAAACCGTGTGACGCCTACAGGTACAAAATACAAAAATAGTACTTAATATTTTATTCCTTATTTTATAAACTTATTATTTTTACATATACTAAAGTATTTCAAAATTAACTTTACATTTTAGTTTCTCTTTGTACTCTGGTGGCAATTAGAAAATGTTTTAAAGAAAGTGGCTGAGATATGTTACGTATTACAACAGGTCCAGGATTAGTCTGCAATGCATGACTGACATACAAACTCTTAGGGTGAGCCAAATACTAAGAGGGCAGAATTGGGGAAATCCTGGTGCTCCTGGAAACAAATATTTCAATATTAAAATAATTTAAAAATGTTCATTTACTTATAAAGATTACACTTTCTAACACAAATAAAAACCTAATTGGAGCTTACCAAACTAAATCCCAAACTTAAAAGCACTGACACAACAAAAAATACATGCGCTGAACAGAATAAAGTGAATAAATACTTAGCTAGAAAAAGTAAAAATGCTTGAAAATTTTTTAAATTTTCTAAATAATCAAGGTTCAAAGGAAAGTCAGAAAATTGAATTGAATGAAAATGAGAACAAAACAAGAAAATTGTGAGATACAAATAAAGCAATACTGAGAAGGAATTTGTAGCATTATTAAATGTATATATTAGAAAGAAATAACATCTCAAATCATAATCTAAGCTTCCACATTAACAAATTAGACAAACAAGAAAAAATGTAAACACAAAGCAAACTAAAAGATAGTCAGGAGATAAGCAGAAATCTATTAAACAGGAAAAGAACTACAAAGAAAAATCAATGAAAACAAAAGCAGATTCAATTTAAAAAAAGACAATGAATAAGCCTTTAGTCAGGATGGATTAAAAAAAATACACACACACACACACAAACAAATCACAAATACTAAGAATGAAAGGAGTCATCACTATAGGATCTACAGACATTAAAAGAATAAATATGAACAACTTCATGCCAGCGAATTTAAGAATTTAGATGAAATGAATAAATTAGTAGTGATTCAAAGCACCAAAGTTCATACAAGAAATAGCATGTCTTTTTTTATACACTAAGGAAAATGAATTCATAGTTTAAAACTATCCCAAAAAGAAAATTCCCATCCTAGATAACTCCACTAGAGAACTCTACCATAAAAGAGGAAAATTCCCAACTCATGTTGTGACGCTATTATCCCATACCAGACATTATTAAAAGGAAAGAATACCAGACAAATTACCCCCTAAGAGCCTAGATGCAAAAATTCCTACTAAAATATTAGCAAATCAAATTCTACAACACTTTAAAAAAGTTAATACAATAAGAACAAATAGGGTTTAAGATGCAAGAATGATTCAGCATCCAAAAATCAATCAAGATAAATATAATAAAATATAACATATAATAGTGAACATTCAATTTTTTAAATTTGTAATAAAATATCAAAAACAAAACAAGAGCAATCGGAATAGACTATAGCCAAATTAAAGTCAGACAACACAAACCACAGAGTTTATATGGTCTCTGTCATAGTACGAAGAAAACTACAGCATTGCACTTCACTACATATTTCAATATAATAGAAAGTTATGTAATTTCCCTCTCTAAAATATAACTAGCCACCCACAAAAATAAAAATGCTTATAAAGTTTTGAAGTAACTGCTTTGAAAATATCATTTTAAAACTTTCTAACCCTGAACAGCCAAAGCAATTCTGAGAAAAAAGAAAAATAGGTTTTACGTTCCCAAACTTCAAACAATACTACGAAGCTAAGATGATCAAATCAGTATGAATCACTCCTTGTCTATTTTGGAATAAAAATAGACCAGTAAAACAGAATTGAGAATACACAAAAATACCCATACTTTTATGGACAGTTATTTTATAATAAAGGAACCAAGAGCATAAAATGGTGAATTAAAAAATCTCTTCAATAAGTGGGAAACCTGGCCAGTCACATGCAAAAGAACAAAACTAGACCACTATTAAATTAAACACCATGCACCTGCACAAATTTAATTCAAATGAATTAGAGAATTCAAGGTAAGACCTGAAACCATAAATACCAGGAAAAAACACAGGCAATACACTCCACGATAATATACTAATTGATGTTTCTGGGGCCTTGATTACAATGGAAAGGGAAATAAAAGCAAAAATAAACAAATGGGACTGTATACAAATAAAAAGCTTCTGCACCATGAAAGAAATTACTATCAAAATGAAAAGACACCCTACTGGATGGGAGAAAATATGTGCACATAATACATCTGTTAAGGGGTTAATATCTAAGATTTATGAAGAACTCAAAGAACTCAACAACAGAAAGACAAGTAACCCAATGGGCAGAAGATCTACACAAATCCTCCAAATAAAACACACATGAAAAGAAGCTCATTGTCACTTACCAGGAAAACGCAAATCAAAACAATAATGAGGGATCACTTCGTGTCAGTAAGAACAGCCCACAGCAAAAAGAACAGAAACAAGTATTGAAGGTGTAGAGAAAATGGAACCCTTGTTGGTGAAAATGTAAACCTATTCAGCCAATGTATTTCCTATAGGAAATAATATGAAGCTTTCTCAAAATAATAAAAATAAATCTACCATATGATCCAGCAACCCCACTACTACGTTAGCTATTCAAGGAATATAAAAATACTAATTCAAAAATACACATGCATTCCTATGATCATTACAGCACTATCCATGTTACACATGGAAACAACCTAAGTGTCCAACAATGATTCAAGAAAAAACTGTGGTACAAAATACAATGGAATACTATTCAGCTCTAAAGAAAGATGAGATCTTGCCATTTGCACCAACATGGATGGAACTGGAGAGGATTATGCTAAGAGAAATGTCAGAAGGGGAAAGACAAATATGGTATGATGTTGTTTAGGTATACAATATAAATTAGCAAGTAACGGAACAGACAAAACCAAACCAAACCAAACCACTGGACTCTTGACGATAAAACTGAGGCTATCAGAGTATGTAAAGGTAGAGGCATCCAATGAACTGTGGTGAAGTTACTGGTACTTTGGTGATAGGCTTGGTGTTGGTAACATGCAACTGAAGAGGTGTGAATCTGTCTATTAAAACATATAAGGGGTTATAAACCAATGTTTTGCTAATATATTTTCAAATAAATATTTAACTTTTAAAATATGAAATGTTCTTCTCTGTATCACCTAAAATTACCTCATTCTTAAACTGAGTAAGATCTAGTGATCTCAGCAAATTGTGAGGAAAATATGAGGTGAACATAGGAAAGGAACAAATTCTTTGTAAAGAAAATAATTATCTTAGGTGGACCTCAAAAATGGCTTTTTTAAAAACTTATCATCATACAAAAACACTAACTCAAAAAGACACATGCTGCTGTGTTCACTGCAACATTATTTACTACAGCCAAGATTTGGAAAGAACCTAAGTACCCAATGGCAGAAAAGCTCAATAAAGATGTGGCCATAAACATAATGCAATACTACTCAACTATTGAAAACGAAAAAGACAAACTCTTGCCTTTGCTACAAAAATGGATGGATTTTGAGGTTCTTATGCTAAGTGAAATAAGTCAGATGACAAAGATGAGTAGATTTCACTCATGTGGAAGATAAAGCAAATGAACAGACAAAATGAAAATTACCAGATAAAGAGGGAAAAAGTGACTACCAGCTGGGAAGGGAGTTTGGGGTTGGGTGAAATAGGTAAAGTCAATGAACTGTAGTGTGGTGGATGGAAACCAGACTTTTGGTAGTGACAATAATGCAGTACATATAGGTGCTGAACTATAGTGCTGCACACCTGAAACTTATATAATGTTATAAGCCAACATTACTTCACTAAAAATCTTAAAAATAAAAAAGTTACATTTAACAAAGAATCAAGGGCATAATACATAAGAACTCTAGTATAATATAATCCCAAATAAATGTGACTGTATCACCCAACTACCCCTACAAGAATGTATAATACCCTAAATAACAACATGAAATTTGCAATTTTAGCAGTAGGAGTTTTGTTAGAAAAACTAACAAATTTCTGATGACTAGCTTGGGGAAAACTGTGTCAGCTAACATGATTTATTTCTCTGCAATTAAGTTATCATGGAAGGATAGAAAATCCATACTAAAGACAATATTTTAAAGAGAAAAAGCTTCCTAACTTCTGTTGTTATATTATAAAAAATTATCTCATTTGCATATAGTTACATAAAAAAGAAACCCTGCTTTACAGGCTATGATTCCTACTCTTTTTACTCCATTCTTCTAAAAGTTTAAAAATAATTCAGCTTAGTTTAAAAACAACAAATCAGTGGAAATATCATACTTATCAGATTTCCTTTTGCATCCCTGAGAGGAGCACCACCTCCGCCTTTCCCCCAGGGGTTATAACTTCTCATTTCAGCTTCTAATTTAGCTTCATATACTTCTTTTTCTTCACGTTCTTTCTTTCTTCTTTCTTCTCTTTCCCGAATCTTGACAACATGAGAAAATCTGTAAGTGCTGACTAGTATTCTGATGCAGAAAGTTTTAGTATCAGCTTTTTTCTTATGAGAAAAAAAGTGACATTTTTTTTCAGAAAGTGTTACAATTAAGTTTGAAACACAAAGATGTGAAGAGTCACTTTTAAAACAATTTGTGGATGAAACATATAGCTGTTGCTGACACCACTGTTGTTCTTTCCAGGCACTCATGTCCTTTGGACTAACCAAACTCTTCTTCCCCATGCCTCCAATTTCTACCTCATCCATTCCCTCCTGAGCCTCATCAGTTCCACAAACACCAATAGGATCACTCTACTTTCCTTTTTCATCTGTCCTTTCAATGGATCTGTCCAGTTACAAACTCCCCTACTCTTCATCAGACATACTCTACCTGAACTAACTCCATCCCCAGAATTCAGAGATTAAAAGTTTAAAGAACATTCAGGAAATGCTGGCTATTTTGAGTATTATTCTAATAAGCATATAAACCAATTATATTATAATCATCAAGCAGAACCATGAGGTTGTTCTACAAAAATATATGGATAATCGACTATCTACATTTTGACAAGTTACTTGTAAGTAACACTCCAGCAAAGCCAAGGAAGTTATCATATACATAAAATATACTTCTAGAGTTAGGAAATATAGTTTTTCAGTAGTGTTTTAATATGCTAATTCAAAAATGATAGCTAAATTCAGTCTTTTATTTGTAAAATCCTAACATACTAAAAATAATGTTTGTAATTCCATAATTTTTTAAAATCCATTTTTCAAGGAGACTGCCCAGGTAAACTCTGAACAAGAGCTTTAGAAAAAAATCCAAGCAGAACTTTATAGGAAAGAACTTCAGGTAGATATATACCTACCAAAAGTTCTAGAATCCTCTCAGAAATGTGGGTGATACCTCCAACACAAAACTATGTCTGCTCAATTACTATTAAGTCAACTCTGTTTATATGTTATAAACTATAACAGAACTCACTATGCTCTTCTGTAAAAGTAGTTCACCTCTGATATGCATAGACTCATTATTCACCTGCATTACAGTACTCA
The DNA here is from genome assembly GCA_019455555.1 of Galemys pyrenaicus. Classification (NCBI taxonomy): domain Eukaryota; kingdom Metazoa; phylum Chordata; class Mammalia; order Eulipotyphla; family Talpidae; genus Galemys; species Galemys pyrenaicus. Next base: position 6,980,155 of record JAGFMF010011756.1, on the reverse strand, counting down.
AATTTCTGGATCAAGTACTCTGAATTTCTGGATCAAGTTCTACCAATGAAAACCCAGAACTGCCTCTTGGATGTTTTTCTCATCTGGTTCATGACTCATTGCTTCCTGGCTGGACTACTTAGTTCACTTACAAAAAGGTTTCTTTATCATGTCTCTTTCCAGTCATTCTCACTATAGTCAGATATCTTCCGAAAAGCTACATCTGCTCACATCAACTATTCCTTTCACTTTCTGATTTCAAATTACCTCCCTTTGGCTATCCATAATAGGATAATAGTGAAAATCTTTTATTAGCTAGTCCAGAATCCAGCACAGTCTTACACTCAGTCTCACACCAATTTCATTCCCTGAATATATCAGGAATCTCATATCTATCTAGTGTACAACATGCAACTCAAATATTAACCAAGTAAAGTCTTCCTAACTGCTCAAGTCTTCCTAAGTGCTCAAGAAGTATAGAATACTTATTATATAACAGCATTCCAGTTCAAAGGTTACCATACTAAATTATAAATGTTTTTTTTTTCTCTACTGCCATACTCTGAGTTCTAAGGAAGCACTGTACAAACACATAATATGTTCAACTTTAAATGAATGAACAAGCAAATAAGTGAATGAATGAATACCTGCTGCTGCAAAGCTTCTTGATAAGACTGAAGTGTCTGTTTTGAAGGCTTTGGTTTATCTTCAAAAACTAATCCTGAATTTATTGCTTGATCATTTGTATTTTTCAGTTCGTTCTGTCCAACTATATTCCTAATCAAATACACAATAATTTGAAAAGGTTTATAACCATGTAAGAAGAAAATGCACACTTATTTAAAATAGCATGGCATGTAAGTAAACTTTAAAACTGAGAAAGAGACTCCACCACCAACAAAGCAGAACAGAGAGGTCTGGATCATTCTCTCCCTTAAACACAACTAAAAGAAAAATAAAACCAGAACTAGTTCAAAGGAAGAGTTAAAGATTCATCAATGAAAACAGAGGACTTTCCTAGAGGTTTTGTACTGAAGTTGGTGGCTTGCTGTGAGAATCATAAGCGAAGAGACGAAGAAGGTAGCCTCCAGAATATCAGAACACACTAAGGGCCAGTCACTAGCCCTACCAAACATAGTGAATATTATCAGAGAAACTTTGATAAGTTATAGACTTATCAAAGACAGAGAAGCACACATGTGGGTGGCCACTGGGAGTTCAGTGGCTGTAGGTTCAGTCTCAGGGAGTTGAGGAAACAGAACACACGATAGAAAGGCAGAAGAATAAAAATAGAAGTCCAGAGACATATATAAAGGGCAAAGAAAAGTCTAACGAACAAAAAATTTTTAGAGTAACAATTTTATTATGATAAATGAGGTGCTGCAAGAAGTTACCATTAATAGACTTGTCCTACAAGAAATGATGAACCTCAAACACTGTGACAAGAGGAATACAGAGTCAGAAAAACAGTCAAGAATAATAAGTAATAACAAAACACTAAAGGGGAGGAAGAACCTGTCTAGTTAAATAGAGATCATTCAATACCAGCTCATAAAGCACTTTTTAAACTAAGAGAGTTCAATATAATCCTCATGGTAACCAAAAAGTAAAAATCTAGAATAAAGACACATTTTTAAAAAAAGAAACTGCTAGAAGCACCAGGAAAAGTCATCCAACAACAAAAGGAGAAACAAATTGAAAAAGATACAACAAAAAGATCAAACAATTTTTAAAAATAGGATGATAGTATATAGGTTTCCTATATCAATTATCACCCTAAATGTGAATGGTCTAAACCCACCAATTAAAGGCACAGATTGACAAACCGGTTCAAAGAAAATTAACCATCTACACTTTGCTTACAAATAACTCATTTGAAAGTTAAAAACAAACACAAATTTACAGTGAAAGGCTGAAACAAGCTACTCCAAAAGCCAGTGATATCAAAAGAAAAGAACTACTCATTCTTACATGTAGTTAGATTTTCAGACAAAAAGATAATCAGAGACAAAGATCAACACTACATAATGATCAAGAGAACATATTATCAAGAAAATATAGCTGTCATAAATATTTATATACTGAACAGACACCTAATTAGATAGAACAGATAATAACAAACCTCAAGCAACACATTAACAATGTCATTATTAATTGTGGAGGAATTCAACATGCCATTTATACAAAGTAATAACTTATCCAGAAAGTTAACAAGGAAATAAAGGTGTGAAATGAAGTGTTGGATTAGATGGATTAATGATGCTTAGAGTTTCTATTCCAAAAGAACTGACAGTCTTCTCAAGTGCACATGGCACTTTCTCAAGGATAGATTATACACTGGAACACAAAACATGTCTCAAAACTTATGTGAAAACAGAAATTATGTCAAGGATCTTTTCTAATTACAATGGTATAAAGCTAAAAATTAACCTCAAAAAGAATACCAAAATAAAGCAAAACAAATGGAAACTAAACAAAATGCTTTCTAACAACTCTTGGGTAAGTGAAGACATCAGATAAGTAATTACAAACATCTGTAGACTAACAAAAAACTGCAACATAAAAAGAGTCATATATGAAGATCATACTCAATGTTAAAAGACTGCAAGTTTTTTTTTTTTTTCTAAGATCCGGAACAAAGCAATAAAACGGTCAATAAACTGCTGCTATGAAATAAAATGGCACAGTAGAAGTGAAAACAACTGGGAAGTTTCTTACAAAACTAAACTTGCAACTACCATACAACCCAACAATGAATCCTCCTGGACAATTACCCTAAAGAAATGAGGATTATATTCACACAAAAACCTGTACATAAATGTTCATAACAGCTATATTCAAAATAATCTAGACGTCCATTAACAAGTCAGTAATTAAAAAACCTATGGTTCCATGGAATGTTATTCAGCAATAAAAATGAAAAACTATTTATACAATAACCCAGAATAATCTCCAGAGAATTATGCTGATTTTAAAAAGACAATCTCAAAAGATTATATAGTATATAATTTCATTTATATAACATTCTTAGAACAGATCAGCTGTTGCCAGTGGTTCAGAAAGGAGTTTGGGTGGGATTGAACTGGCTATAAAAGGGTGTCAGTTGAGAATCTTGCGATGATGAAAGTATTTTGTACCTTGACTATATCCAATGTTATATATTAAGGGTAATGATATTGTACCATATTTCTCTATGTCAGCACTAGGAGAAACTGGGTAAAGATTACATAAGATCACTTTTTGTATTATTACTTACAATTCTGTGGGAATATACATTGTCTCAAAATAGAAAGCTAAATTTTTTAAAAGGATGCTAGCAAAGCACATTTATTGACATGAAAAAAATAAAGACTAATACATATAACTAAAAATCACATTGCTGTATATTGTGTATATATTTTTGTGAGTTTGTGTCTGTGTATGCATGTACTTAGAAAAACTTGAATATATCTCTCTCTGTAGATATATAGATATATTTTAGATGAATTAAATTTAGGTGATTTCAATTTTTTGCATGTTTGCTTGTATTCTTATTTACCAATAATATCTGTGCATGACTTCTCTAATATGAAAAAGTTTATTCAAATTCTTTTTTAAATGTATTTTCTATGAAACATTGACTTTAAAGTAAAACTTTGAACATACTGGTCATGCAATAATCTAGAAATTAAAATAAGTTATATCTGATTTCCAGAGGAAAAAAAAAAGTTAAGTAACAGTTTCTACAAGAGATAAATTAATCTTAAAAGCAATTACACTATTTTAATTGACAACTTACACAATGGGATGTGCTGGTTGGTGAGTGACAGGAGCACTAACATAAGCTGCAGGCTGTACTCCCATCATTCCTGAACCATCTTAAAAGGAAAAAAATCATTTCAGAAACCCATTTAATACCAACTCTAAATGTAAAAGTAACAAACTTAAAATACTACCTAAAGCATCAATTATTTGCTTCTAGAACAGTTAGCAAAAAACAACACAAGAAAATACAAAATAATTCTTCCTTAAATCTAGATGAAGAGGAAATAGCTATGAAATAACTGAGCTTTCAAATAGGGTTTTTATTAAGTTAACCAATATGTAATAATTAAGTAAAACTGTACTTCTCAATTTTTAGATCTTTGCTTGCACAAACAACAATTTTCCTGACTAAACCACTAGAAAAGAATTGTTCACTCTATAGACAACTTACAATAAGCAAGATTAGGATCCAAAGTGTTCCTGGCCCCATAAAAATAGTATGCATCATCGTAAGGAGTCCGATAGTTAGTAGACAAAGGTGGTAGTAGTGGAGGTGGAAGCAGAGGTGCAATCCTGTATCAAAAGAAATGGCAAAATTCTCATATTTCACTGCAAATGTTTAAAAATCAAGACACTATTCTTTAGCAAAAAACATTACTGAAAGTCTAACTGTTGCTGTAGAAAGAGTCACCATCCTGTTGCAATCTTTCATTAAAATTGTCATTCAGAAACTGAGTAATATAAAATCTAAGAATTTAAGGAGAAACACACAAGCAAAAACTTTAATATTCAATCAATATCTACTAGTCACTACATGCCTGTTTTAAACAAACATGGTCCTTGTCTGACTGGAAAATGCAGAAATAAACAATTATAACAAAGTGTAGTAAATAAAATACAAATAGACGAAGGACCTTATAGAAATAGGGGTATTCAAATCACACAGGAAAGGGAAAAAAAGAAAAACAGAGACCCTCAAAAAGGCAATGCTTGGAGTCATCCTGCTAGAATGACTAATCACAGAGAAGGATAGTACAGGAAGAAAAGACGAGTTATAAAATCAGATTATGAAAATTTCAAAGGGGCTAAGATTTTATTTTTTAATCTTAAAAATGAACTGTTCTTTCAAAGGAAATCAATCATAATGTGAAATAGAATCTACTTAATATCAACAGTGGGAACCTAGACACAAATTTTAGTATTATATAAAGTTGTATTTTATAAAATGTCTACTTCACACTTCATTATTGACTAGGAAATATCTCTATTCCTACCAATGCAATTTTTGTGATAGCAAAGATAGGAAAAGCAAATATTCCTTTATATGAATATAAAGAGAAAGGAGGCATCCTGGAATGTTCTCATTTAGTGTATCTTAACAGGTTCTCCCTATTTAAAAACAAATCTAAAAAGCTAAGGTTTTAAAATTATCTTTCACATGTCATTCCTTGTATCTAAACTTACTCCAAAGATATATCAACAAAGTAGTTAAAAAACTACTATGAGGGGCCTCCCTGGTGGCGCAGTGGGTTAAGCAATGCACTGTGAAGCAAACCGCAGCCACTGCAGCACAAGTTCGATCCCTGCTGCCAGCCAGGGAGGGAACCCACATGGCATAGCAGACCTCTCCTGCCTCACCCACTGCTGCCCTGAGCAGTGTGTTTCAGTCAGTCTGCCTGTTCTGCTCCCTGCTCTCTGTGGTGAATCCTCTCACCGCCCCAAGCCTCTGGCCTGTACCCCAGTGCTTGTATGCATAAATAAATAAATCTTAAAAAAAAAAAAAACTACTATGAAAGGGAACAGTCAACATCATTAAATCTTGTATTTTTATAGAGACTTCTATAAGACTTAATCTGTACAACAACCCTGTAATTGTAGATAAGAAAAAAAATATTATTATTTCATTTTTCATATGACAAAACTAAAGTACAATAAAGATGTGGTTTGTCCAAGATTCAGTCAGTGAAGTCAACCATTGACCCCTAAACTGGTGCTGAAACCATCACAGGATGCTCTGTAATTCTAATCCTTCCCTACCTTTCAGGTAAGGAAGTCCTCTGATAAAACAAACAAAGCACTTGATAAATAGAGTAAACACAGCTCAAAACAGTTAACAGTAAATAAAAGATGAAGTCCCACTGAAAGAAAAGTCTTGCCCAGAAAAATAACAATGTTAAAAGAAGAAAAGGAGATGATTAAATACATTCCTATAATAATCTCAAATTCTACTAAGAGAAGAAAATACAGCCCAGAAAATAACAATGATAATAACAGGATTTTCTTTATGTACATAGTCTAATATAGTATGATGCCTTTTACCTATAGAAACCAAACTTTACCCTAATAATATAAATTACAAGTTTTATAATTTCAGTATGCTTTATTTCCTGATATTTGAGTTGTATAGCCCATAAGTAATCACATAGAAAAAGCTGAAGGAAAAAAAAACCTAAAATAAAGTTATATATGTTTAAATATATATAAAAGAATCATATTAGAAGCTTTTTCTGCATAAACTGAAGGAAGACTTCAATGTTTGCCAAGTGGAAATTACAAAACTGAAGAATATATATAGGTTTTATATGTTTAAAGATATTAAAAACAGATATTCCAAAATATGATCTAAACTAAATAATAAAAAACACTTAAATCTAAGATACTAACGAATCTTTAAATTCTAAACAAATGTCAAAGGATTTCCCGTTTTTTTTTTTTTTAATGATAAGGAAAAGAAAAGCAATGAAAATAAGTTTTAAGAGAAATTATCTATAAAACTCATAATTCTATAACATCTCTGAAGGGTAATGTTATCTGTTTCAGCAAATCCCTCTAAACATAAAATAATGATACCTTACCTAATTCCCAAACACAAAACATTTTAAACAAGCACCTGGGAGGCACCATTTCACCAAGGGTGCTGCTGAGTCCACTGTGCAAATCTTCATTTTGAGATGGGATGGAGTGAACAGATGGGATAGGTGGGACAGATGGGGCAGATAAAGGAGGGAGAGGTGTCTGGAAAGCTACCCTGGGTCTTTCAGGTGGAATCGTCTCTTCAAAGTGTCTTGGTGCCACACTAAACTGCTTTAGTCTATTAGGCTAAAATAAAGAAAAAAAATCTGTTTGTTACATATAATCATAAATTTAAAGAAGGAAGGGAATTCAAAAGACCCTTTATCTAAGACTGTTAGCGGGCACTTTAGTCACAGAATGATAGAATTTTTCAGCTTTAAAAGATTTTGACGATCTAATTCTTATTTCATAAATGGCATGACAGATTCCCTGAGCAGTCATAAATCACTTTAATATCACCACTAATAAATATTAGTGTCATATTAATGCTAAATACAGAACTCGATTACATTACAACATTACGCTGCTTCTCTCTCCAATTGCCGTATTTGGTGTCAAACTATTCTCAAAAACAGAGCAAAAATTGTATGCAAAGAATCAAACAGTAAATACATCAGTTCCAGGCCATATGGTTTCTTCACATCTACTAGACTTAGCCATAATGCTAAAGTAACTATAATAGTAATACATGAGAGGTGTGCAGCAATAAAAATTTTAATTTACCAGAACATTCAGCAGTTGAATTTGCCAATAGGCCAGTTTGCTACCCTCTCCTTCAGAGCATCATCTATGACTCTTCTAAGATTTGCACATCAACAGTAAACACAAAACTAGTGATCATGATCTATTATTTCTAATATTTTTATTTCTTTAGTCTCATAAAGCAACTTGATAATTAAAGGTGGTTTTAGTCAAATACATAAAATGAAAGGTTGTTTCCTTCAAACAACAATTAAAATTCACCATACAAATCCATAGTCATGTAACTTTAATAATGTTATCATATTACATTAAAAAGTTCACAATTATAAAATTAAGGTTTTGATTGTGAAAACTATTTCAAAGGTATTTATTGATAGTAGAAAATATATTTTACACTTAATCCTTTTTTCCACTCTGTATTTACCAGCTATAAGATATTTCAGATTAGCAAAAGCTCTATTTTCTGAGCAGTCAAAAAAACAAGATGCTGTTATATGTAAAACTTGTTTTTAAACTTATAACCTACAGGAAGTTGCCTAGAGTTAGATAATCCTAAATTGCCAAATTCTTTTTTAGAATGAACTTTTTAATGAAATTAAACTTTCCTAATTAAGGATGAAACAAAAACTAGCCTTAGCAAATAAATCCTATATATTCAAATGCAGAAATATACATTTTGATAAGAGCATTAAGTTATTACCTCCTTCTTACTTAACTGCAATGATGTGAGTAATTCATTCCATTTAATGAGAATTGCAAAATTAAAGTAAAAATAAGGTTATTGGATCTGTAGTTTTACATTAAAGAAAAATTATTAAAATGCTTAAATAGAAATACAATTTGTTTCCTCAAAAATTACTCTAAGTAATATAAGAAAAATATACTCAAGAGAAATATTAACATGTATTGTAAATTACATTAAGATATGTTCCCAGGAAATAATACATTAAAACAAAGAAGAGTTAATTTAAAACAAACTATAAAAAAATTATGCATACCTGAAAAAAAATAGCCTTAAAAGACAAACAAGTAAAAGATAGGTGTAAGTTCCATGAGAACAAATTTTAACTCAAATTGGTCTACTCTCACATTTTCTCCAGTATCTTCTATCTCCACCTGCTACCACATTGAAACTTATTTGAATCAAAGAGTGAACATTAGAGAACCCTTACCGATTTCTCAGGGTCCTGTGCTCCAGAAGCTGCAACCCTGAGTTCCAAATCTTTTTCTCTAAGCAAAATGAACATTTTATATGTTAAAAAGTTACAGTAAACACTACAAAACAATACTGATAAAAACTTACACAGTGTATTCAATAACATCACTAAATACAAACACTTTGACAATAAATCCTTTAAAAATTCTAAAAATTAAATTTTCTTCCTTCACATAAGTATTTCTAAACCTGTGCTTAGGGTACTTCAAACCTAAGCAATTGACACAGAATACAGAAGTAAAACAAAATCACTGCTTTGTGAAAAAAAAAAACCTTTTATGAGTATTGTACTGTTAGCAAAAGAATAAAATTATCAACACATTTTCTAAGAGCTTTTTTAAAATATTAAAGATGGACAATATCAGACTGGATATTAGTTTCCTCAAAAGAAAAAACTAAAGGATAAGTCTCAAATTCTTTAAAGCCAACCAAAATTGAACTGTAATTAGTATTTTCAGACATTTCTAAAAGATACAAAGACTAGAACTGCACACAATATAAATACATAGGATTTTAAATTGTTGGTTTGTTTTTTGTTGGTTTGTTTTCAAATGTTATTGATCTCCTAATCATTTATATAACTGTATACTTTGGGAAGTATATTTTTATGCCTCCACACGTACACATGCTTCACTCACTCTTCACAGAGCTCCAATGTCAGGGCTCTATCACCCAGTGCTAATACCCTGTTGCCTTCCCTCCTCTGGAGCCTCCCTCTCTCCACTCTCCTCTGGTAACCACTATATTTTTCAGAGTCTAAGAATTATTTTCATTGTGTTTTACAATTTTTGTTTTTTGTTTATTTATATTGCACAAAGGAATGAACTCATCTGGCAACTTGTTTTTCACTTTCTGGCTTATTTTACTTAGTATAATCACCTCAGGATCTACCCATTTTATGGAGCTGGGTGTATGCTCAGTAAAATAAGTCAGAAGGAAAAAGAAAAATATCAAATGGTTTCACTTATAAGAGGAATATAGGGAAGACAAAACTAGCAGTTAAACTATAAAATGGAAACATTCACCAACAGGGGAGAGGGAAGGAGGAGGATTAAAAGGTGAGGGAAGGAAGAGCACAAGATTCTATGGTGATAATGCACAGGGGTCTCCGTGGTGGTAATTTTATGGGAACAAAATCTGAAAGGAGAAATCAAACATTGTATAACAATGAACAACGATGTAAAATATATGCATAAGCAAAGGGAAGAAAATAAAATCCACTCATTTTGTCCCAGAAGGCATGATTTCACCTTTTTAGTAGCTGGAGTATTATTCCATTGAATATAACACTGCGTTCTTTCTTTATCCAGTCATCTGTCAATGGGCATACAGTTTGGTTCCATGAACTGGCCATTGTGAATAACAATGCTATAAACATTGCTTGGTATGTATTAATATTTTCCTGGTATTCATACACTTTGGATAGCTATCAATGGATAATAAAAGTATTTCCTTTTTTTAGAAATCTCCACAGTTTTCCATAGAAGTTGTATCAAATTACATTCCCAACAACAGTGGGTGAGTGTCTTTTTCTCCATATCCTCACCAGCACTGTTGTTTCCAGTCTTTCTGATTTACATCTTTTAATTTATTCTCAATTGTGGTTTTCATCTGTCTTTCCCTTATATTAAGTGCTGCCAAACATTTTTTTCTTGTGCCTGTAAGTCATATTTGGAGAAATGTATACTCAGTACTTACATTTACTTACCTAAATGTCTACTTAGGTATTTTGCCAATTTTTTATTGGGTTGTTTATTGCTGTTAAGGTGCATGAGTTTATATATTATGGAAATTAACCCACAGATGCGTAATGGACAAATATCTTCCAGAATACAAGTTGCCCTTTTGATGTTGTGGTGGTTTCCAAAAACTTTTTAGCTTGCTGTAAATGACTTGTTTATTTTTGCCTTTGTTTTTCCTGCTTTCAAGTTATATACCCAAGTGCATCTCTGTGGCTAATCTCTAGTGGTGTGTCATTTATGTTTTCTTTCATGTATTTTATAATTTCATGTCTTATATTCAAGTCTTTAATCTATTTTGAAGTAATTTTTATGTAAGGATTTAAGTAAGGACATAGGTTTTAGGGTTTTTTGCATGTTCCCCAATATCATTTATTAAAAATGCTCTCTTTTCTCTGATACATGGTCACAGTTTCTTTGTCAAAGATTAACTGCCCATATTTGTGTCTACTTATTTCTGAGCTCTCTAGTCTAGTCCATTTGTCTGTGTTTATGTTTTTGTTCCAAACCAAACTGTTTGGATTACTATCACTGTGTGCTACAGTTAAGTCAGGAAGTGAGATACTTTTCTCTCAGGGTTGATTTAGTTATTCGTGGTCTTTCATGGTTTCAAATTTGTAATTTTATTTCCTTGAAAATTTTCATTGGGATTTTGATAGGCTTATCAATCTGTGATTAGTTCTAATGGTCATTTTAACCAGGTTTATTCTTCCAGTCAAGCACACAGACTATCTTTACATTTCTTTGTGCCTTCTTTAATTTCCTTTGACAGTGTCTTACAGTTTTCAGTATGTAACTCCTTCACCTTCTTTATTAAGTTTACTCCTCGGCATTTCCTCATTTTTGATGTGATTATAAATAGGACTGTTTTCCTAATTTCTCTTTATTGTAATTGTTTACATTAAGAAATGCAACAGACTGCTGTGTACTGAACTTATATCACTCTAATGTATTCATTTATTATTTCTAGTAGCTCTCTGGTATAGCCTTTTGGATTTTCTATGTATACTATCATGTCCGCTGCAAATAGTAATAGTTTCACTTATTTTCCAATTTGGATTCTTCCTATAGCTTTTCTTGTCTAATTGCTCCACCAATACTGAACAGTATTAGTAACAGTGGACATCTCTGTCTTTCTTCTGATCTGACAGGAAATGTTTTCAATTTTTTACCAATACTCATTTCACCACCTCATAAGGTTGCCTATGGGTTTGTAATGTTTAAGTCCTTTTATTCCCATTTTATTGAACACTTTTTAAAAATTTTAAATGGTACTGAATAACTCAAATACTTTTTAGCATCTATGTAAAAGATTATGTGACTTGTCTTTTTTGTTGTTTATGTATGACATTGACTAATTTGTCATTCTATTCTTTTCTAGTCTGTAGAGTTTCTACTGAAAAATTTGAGGAAATTTTTCAGCGTAATCAAGCTGCCTATGTTCCACACTTTTATTCCCCTAGCTGCCTATAGTACTTTTTGTTATCACTAACTTTTGATAACAATGTGTCTCAGGGTAGGTCATTCCATATTCAGAAATTTGGGTGCTCTTTCTGCTTCTTTAACATCTATGATTAGTCCTTTTCTTAGATTTCGAAAATTATCAGATATAGGTCTTTGTTCACCTTCGGGGATATCCATTAATATTACGTTTCTCCTTGTAAAGGACTCTGATATTTCAGTTTCTTAATTTTTCCTAAATCTTATTTCTCGTTCTTCTTCCACATAGTTATTTGTACATTTTTACATTAAATTTGTACATTACATTTAATTTGTACATTAAATCTAATAACTAAGATTCCTATGGCTGTTTTCAGTTCTCTCACTGTATTCCTCGTAGTCATAATTTCCACTTGGGTTTTTAAATAGCTTCAAATTCTTTGATGAGTAATTCCTTTTGTTCTTAGTTATCTTTTCCAATATCCTGAATCTGTCTTTCTGTGTTCAACTGAGAAGCTCAAACTTTAATGAGCATCTTCCAGATGCTCCACTGAATTCTGTGTCTGTTAATGTCTCCAACTCTGAATCATAAAGCCTGGATTCAGCATTATTGTCTTTTTCCATGTCTCTTTGCCTAAATTCTTTTCCATGTCCATTTTCGATCTATAGGTGTTGCTGTGGTTTTAGTTTTGGCATCTCCCTTGCTTACAGAGATAATGGTAGGGAATAGTGGAATTAGGGTGGGAGCCTAGCTGTCTCCTGTTATGTGTTCACATTCTTGGGATGGGAGGGTACATTACAACTGTAATGTACTCTATACCACTGTTTCTCTCTGCAAAAAGATCATACTCCTCTCTGCACCCAGAGCCTGCTTCCAAGATCCCCATCTAACGACCATCGGGCTCCATGGTTTCTCACAGATTTCCCTCCCTCCCACCCCAGAAGAAAAGGATGAGGAAACAGTGGTCTGCCTTTGCTTATACTATAACCAAAACAATGCTATAGGGCTGATGGATCTATTCCAGGACTCTGCCAGGAAGCAATATATTACTTCACACTAACTGTAAATTTCCCCTGTGGAATGGCTGCTGCAGTATCCAAGGTTCTCCTTCTCCCTGCCCCAAAACATCAGCGAGGAATAGAAGACTCATCTTGGAGAAATAAGTATCGGCAAGTCCAGCAACACAGTGATGAGCTAATGTGGGTTACAGAAGCTTTCTTAGTTTACTTATAGAAAATTTGTCAATAGAGAGCTAGCTGTTCATCATGTCTTGGCTATGTCTATTATGTTGCATATTGCACATATGAATGTGCTCATAATTTCACATTATTAAAAGAAAAAAATTACCTTATTTCATATTTATTAAAACACATTTTATATTTGTTATAAGTTATAGTCGGTTAATTTAGATAACTTAAATATTACCCTAAATCAAAAATTAAGTTAATGAAAAGGCCCATGATATATAAATGCAAAATCATACTAGAAAAATTTACCTCTTAATTATATCATGTAACAGGAAATACCATGTCATTTTACTCAAATGTATTTTAAATTCAAAACATCTCTTTTAATTGCAAATCTTTCATACCGTCTCTTGTTCTTCTGTTGTTCAGCCATTTGTTCCAATAGTTCTAATCTGTATTTCTCCTTTCTTCTCTGAATAAGTTCTCGATCTTCACCTCCTAGAAAGTGTTAGGAAAAAAATGCAACCTTAATGCTTGAGCAACATATGCAACTTAGAAACCTGAACCTTTTTAAATCTCCATTTTTTAATTATATCAAAAAGCAATTACTACATGTGTAGAAGATGAAATCAGATGTTATTACCTCTTCAATTAATTTCCTAATTTATAAATACTACTATGTCAAACACAAAATACATTAGTCCTTCCCCAATCTCTATATTTAGTCAAAATTTTTCTTACATAAAACACTAATCACCATGTCCATTTTCCCAATAATCTAGATATGTCCATTAATGTTTTCCATACTCACCTTAATTAATGTGTCCAAAAGGAACATCTCTAAAGCAACTACCCTTCTTTGTTTTCTGTTACTGACTTGGTAATCAAGGCCCAAAATTCCACTATAATTGTGACCATTCATTCATTCTTATTCATTCCATATAAAGGACCTTCTTTTCTATTCTCCTGGTCATAAACCTTGGATAGCACCTCTCCACATTCCGACTGGACTACAACCTCCTAACACCCCCTCTCTCCCTTGCTCCAATATATACCTCAAACTTACATAAGATGAGCTGTCTTAAAATATAATGCTAATCATACTGATGTCCAATTCAAAATACTTCAATGATTACCTCAATTACATTAAGGTTTATAATGGCAGATATATCCATTCTACTTCTGGTCATTATGGAATAACAAGCACAGTATTTAATATTTCATCATAAAATATGAAACTAAATATATTAAATAACTTTTCAGATACTGGAAAATGTACAAAAGATAGTGCAAGACTGTAAAATCTAAAAGAAGAAAAACAGATAAGTCCTTAGTCACCTGAAAGCAATTTCTGGACTACAGGTACAGGGAGGGAGAATCCAAACAAAGAAGGAAAGCTGAACTAAATTGAAAATATAAAGTTCAAAATTCAGGAAAGCTAAAATTGTTGGAAGTTTAGAGCAAAGATCTGAGGAGAAGTATGAAACAAGCTTCAGAAATCCATAGAGGAGTCCCTTCAGAATTTACTGGGCACTAGTCAGTGCTTGCACAGAGTGAAATTCCATTAGATTGAGCAAGAAAACATGGAAGAAATGTAAAATTAACAAGTCTCAGACTTCCCCAAAGTGGAGAGAAATTAAATCTCCAACCAGCTAGTGATCTGATCATCTAAACCAGAAAGGTCATAATGCAAGTTGTAATTAAGGCACCAAAATCAATTCTGAATTAGTCAAAAAGGATATTATCTTGAGTGGGCCTGATTTAATCAGATAAAAGCCTTCCCTGAGTTCAGAGATTCTTGCTGGTATTATAAAATGAGCACTTCTGGTGAGAAGTCAATATGGCAAGAAACAGTAGATAGCTTCTAGGATCTATGAGCTATAGCCAGCTGACATACAGTAAGCCAGTGTCTACTAATACAGTCACAAGAAAGCCAGTTCTTTCAACAATTTGAATGAACTTGGAAACCGATTCCTGTCTGATCAGGCCTCAAGATGCAAAAATAGTCCAGCTGACACCTTGATTATAGCTTTGTGATATTCTGAGCAAAGGATTCAATTAAGTCATGCCCAGATTCCTAGCCCACAGAAACTGAGATAATGAAAAATGTTTTTATCTGAGCAGACACTTTTGCAAAGACACACAGGTGCACAACAGGACATGAACAAATGTTCATCGTCTCTTATTATTAAGGAAATGCAAATCAAAACAATATCACCTCATACCTATGAGAAAGGCTATTATCAAAAGATAAGAAGCAGCTAGAGTTAAGATGTGGAGAGAATGGAGACCTTGTACACTGTGGTAGGAATGTAAATTGGGTAACCATTGTAGAGTACAATATGGAAATTCCTCAAGAAATTAAAAATAGAAATTCCATATGACCCAGCTATCATATTTCTGAATATTTACCCCAAAATATGAAAACACTAATTTGAGGAGATATATGCACACAATGTTTGTTATAGTATTATTTAAAATAGCCAAGAGCTGAAAACAAATCTAAGTACCTATCAAAAATGACTGGACAAAGAAGACGATAATACACACACACTAAAATACAACTACTTTAAAAAAAAGATGGAATTTTGACACTTATAACATCAAGAATGGACCTACAGGGTAGTATGTTTAAATTAAATTGAGAAAGACAAACATGATTTTACTCACATGTGATATACAGAGAAGACAAACAAGATAATGAACTAAACAAAACAAACTTTTAGACTATAAGACCAAATTAATGTCTACCAGATGGGTAGGAGGGAAGATGGAGGGTAAATAGAATAAACGATATCAATTATATGTTGAAGTATAAAATCAGACTTTCAGTATGAACTTAATGTTGTATATATAGGTCTTGATTTATAAATGATGCACACCTGAGACCCAGATAATATAATTCAATATTTTAATAAAAATTTAGTAAATATTACTGAAGTTAATATTGATCAGATACAGAAAATTTAAAATTATACGCAGAGCTTTATCATACACATTAAATGCTAACCACAGTGCCTGATATAAGTAAGCACCACATAAATGTGTACTACTAGTAGTAAGAGTAGTATTAATTATAACATTGAAATCTCACTAAAAACTTTTCATAAAATACTCTGCAAAAGTTTGAGCAACTGGAAATTTCATACATACCAAAAAGCATCCCAGCAAATGGACTACAGAGTTCTCGGTTAATACATTTGGATGGTTCATGGTCTTGAGCACTAAAAAACAAAGAAATCAGAACCCAAAAACTTTAGAGTAAAACGTAAATGAGTTCTTCGTCTTTCAAAGTACTATGGACACTGTAAGTCATATTTTTAAAATTAGGTAAATTCAAGGTATTTTCTTTCTTTATAATGTAGGATCCCAACATATTCATTCACTATAAGCATATAACCTTTTTCTTCAACCCACTTCACTGGTTGCATAGATTTCAAAATAAAACCCTTTTTCATATGAACAGGTCTCCCAACAAGGGAAATTAACATACATGTAAATCCTAAAAGACAAAAAAGATGATACTGTGATACCTTAACACACACTTGGAAAAGATCATCCCCAAAACTCCTCCTTGAAAGACAGGAACAAGGGGAAAAAAGACAACTCCTTCAAAGAAAACTTAATTAATTTAGCCCCAACAGCAAATTCTTATGTTAAGTATTTTTATACATTACTTTTCTTCAAAGAAAAAACACTTTTTCTGACATGACACTATTATCTTCATTTTATACTATAAGTTTAGGGTCATCTATCCATCTATAATACAAAACCACAAAAAATGATTTTTAAAACTCTTAATATAAGAAATGAATACACATATATATATATTTTCCTTCCTTTTCAACATGACAGAAATAATTTTAAAAGCACAAAAGTTATCTACCCAATGAGGTGAAATTCAAAAAAAAGTTTTGAAAGAAAATTCACACTTGAAGAATATTTTCCATCATATTACGTTGGCATCATGACTCCAAGATATTTTTAAATGATTGTTGATCAATTAAATTATATGCCCATTCCTCCTGTCATTACTACAAACAAATTTGTATATTTTATGATAGGGACTTACTCAGAACACTTTGGAAACTTTATTAAAAAAAAAAAACTTGTTCTTCAAAAGAATGCTGGAATGTTGGTATGTACTATAAATTTTCACATCACTCAATTTTCTCCCCTTTTTGTTTTCCTTTCAATTCCTTTCTCACTAATAAGGAAGGCTGTTAATACACTATGTCTTTCTAAATTTTAGTAAACCAGTTTAAGGTAGGTGCTCTTTCACAGTGTATTGACTGAAAGGCAGACATATTACATACTGTACCTTTTATTTCCAGCAGATGAAACTCGTATGTTAGACTGTTCTGTGGTATCATCACCATGCTCCATAAAAGGCACAGTTCCTCGTCTGTTCCCGCACATCCTTAAAAACATATTAACTTATAGACTTGTTCCACATACAGTGGACTGTCATATCTCTTTGTTGTTTACATTTAATGTTGAAAGTATTAAAGGGAAGAATGTGTTATAATGAAGTTTTACTGTAAATATTTTTAAATTAATTCAACTGAGAATTCATTCAAGTATGATAATGTTGAGACATTAAGAATTTAGATTTAACTACTAAGAATGGAACTTCCATATGATCCAGCAATCCCACTCCTAGGAATATACCCAAAAGACACAAAAACTCTGATTCAAAAGAATACCTGCACCCCTATGTTTATAGCAGCACTCTTTACAATAGGTAAGACCTGAAAACAACCTAAATGCCCCAAAACAGATGAGTGGATCGAGAAGCTGTGGTACATGTACATGATGGCATACTACTCAGCAATCAAAAATGAAAAACTAGACGCATTCATAGGAACATGGATGGAACTGGAAGGGATTATGCTCAGCGAAGTAAGTCAAAAGGCAGAAGAAAAATACCAGACGGTTCCTCCCCTAGGAGGAATATAAGGGAACCAAATAAAGATCAAGGAAAGGAATAAGAACACAAATAATAACAGCAAGAAAGAAACAAAAACCAAAAATGAAAAGACAAAGACAAACTGGGGACACTTGGTGGGGAGGGAAGAGGGGAAGGATGGAGGGCAGACGGGAGCATGGGGGACTGAGGTGATGGTGCACTGGTGATATGGTGATGGGGAATACATGGGGATTACAACTGATGTCAAATATATGTAAATTTTTAAAAATTTATATATAAAAAAAGAATTTAGATTTTAAAGATTTAAAGATTCTAAAGGTATAATCTTTAAAACAAATGGCAGTTTAAAAATCACCTCACTATAATTTTTAGGAAATTTTAATTTCAAACCCATGCATATGCTAAGATTTTTTTTTTTACTTGTTCAAAGAATATTTGAGTAACTACTCTGTGCAAAGTATTATTCCAGACATTCTATAAAGTCATGGCCCCTGTCTTCCTGAATATGATGGCCAAATTTCAAAATGAAATCATTTTTGAAATCACAATTCATATATTTGGGGAATTACTTCTTTGTATATACAAACACTTTTAATTTAAAAAAAAAACAGCAGCAGTCTTACCAGTAAATTAAATTTATCAAGTTGGAACATTTGCTACCATTGTAAATCACATGAAAAAAAAAAAGTATTAGCAAGAGATGACCAGAAAGCACAAACAAAAAAGCTGACACATGCACTGGAAATGGTTAGTTCATTGTACTCACAAGGATATGAACAAAGAGAAAGAATAGAATGCTTATTTTCTTCTCAAAAGCACTTTTAAGAAAATTAAAAATTTTTTAATTGATCATTTTTTTCCACTTGGCAAACACTGATTCTTTCGCTTAGTATTTCACACCAGAGAAACTAACATTACATTTTACGTGAACATTTACTAGCATCTGTGTAATTCAGCTTCTCATAAACTTTATTTCTTTACATGTATAAAAACTTAAGTAGTCTTTTTTAGGACTACTTTAAAGAAATGTAGCTGTTAAAGTTTTATTCAGTATTTAAGGTGAACTTCATTAATATATTAAGAAAAAACACAATTTTTAGAAGAAAAAGAACTTAACTCTCCATAGAGGCAGCATACAAAATTCTTTGTTACCATCACACATGTTAGGACTATGTGGAACTTTAACATTAATAATGTTTGATCTGGCATAACAAAAAGAATGATTTCCAATTTCTATCCATATCTAAAACAAGAGAACCTCTTCCACAATCCTTTCAAAACAGAATTCTCAAATGTGTTCCAATTTGTAGAATACAGCTGTTTTTATATCTAAAGTCTACATACTAAAATCTTTCTTTTAAATTGACACATTAGTGTCATTCCCAACTTCTACCATTATAAAGAGCAGGTAAATGCAAACTCAAATTCAAATGCAGAACAGTGCCAGGTAACCAGATTTCATTAGTTATACTGAATCTACCTAAATGCAGAAAAATTAACAGAGCAGGCCTGAGGTTGCCTATCCTGAGAAAGGCCTGTTTAGAAGGTTGTAATTAGCTGGCATCTGGGAACAGATTTTGGTATGGGTACCCACCATTCCCAGAACTGGTTAGATCACTGCACTGAAATTGTACAAACAATATAGCATACGCTAATGTATCTGCTTTCCTTCAAAGAGTGCAGAATTTTGATATATAAGAATAAAGGTCTCTGTGACCATTCTCCAGTAAAAATTTTGAAATATGTATCTCTAGTGAGCATTCCTGATAGACAACATTCACTCATGCTGTCAAAAGTTAATGCTGGATGTATTTAAGCATGTTGTATGGGACCCACTGGGAGACGACATTTGGAAGCATATGGCTTATTTCCTTCAGATTTTGTCCCTTCAGACTTTTTCCTTTACTGATTATATCCTTTCACAGCCATGAGTATAACTATATAAACAAAGTTCTGTGGATCCTCCTCTCAAATTACTGAAAACTGAGGATAATCTTAGAAATCCACAACAGTAAATTTGTTGATGTGTTAAAAGTGGTACCAATAGCAATGAAAGCTTTTAAAATACAGAGAATTTAAAGATGTAACTTTTTAAAAACATACCGTGGGATCCCCCAAATTTTTAAATTTACTGAAGAACTATGGCTTCCTGCATTTTCAGTTAAATTGCCTAAACATTACGACTTGAAATTTAGCTGTATCCAAGTGGCTATATGGCTATAGCCAGAGCATTTACACTAAGAAAACAATTTTACACTCTACATATATAAAGACATCTTAGTAAAGTAACATAAGCACAAAATATCTTCTCCAAAGATCATTCTAAATTAATTCATTAATTTATGTTGATGTCAAGATCTCTGCTTTGTCATTTTACAGCAAAAATCATGAAGAATTCCTAACGAATAGCCCATGAAAGATGGTTTAAGGTATATTCACTCACTGAAGAAAAAAATTCATTAACAAAATTATAAAAGTTTCCTGTCACTGATAATTATAATAAAATCTGAAGAAATGTTTAAGAACCCCAAAGAAAAAAGAAGCAGTGATACATACATAGGTTCTACTACTATTCAAAAGTAGAGGGTTTTATTATGTTGGTAGGTTATTTTTTATCTGGGAACACTCAAAGTTTACTCCATATAAATTAATGTAAACAACACCCCCAGGCCCACAAAATAACTTACCAAATCAAAGCAAATGGGAATATACTACTTTTGGGTAGTGGGGAAAACCTGCATGTCACTAAAAGGGATAAAAGAAAAATCTTAAGATATCCTATTCAACTTTATGAAATGAGTGATAATATGATTGTGCTTACTTTGTTAAATCAAGGAAAACTTAATTACAAATATGGATTCCAAAAAACCATTTTAAGTTACTAAACAAAAGTAGCAGGGAAACAAACAAGCTGTGAAGACAATTATAGTTTGCAAAATTAGCCAATTTTTTTTGTATCAAATATTCATATAATAATAATGGAATTTCTTTACTGAACATTTAACATTTAGATTTCTAGTAATGTTCACATTTCTTTACTCTTAACTGTCCCTGTGAGTTCACATCTAGCTGTTTTGTGTGTTAATGGACAAAGGACATTCTCTCTGAATGCAAGTGCATATTCAACTGTGTCCTCATTTCTCTCTCAACCTCTAAACATTAAGGTGGTCATATATTAATCAAAGACTAGGAATTCAGTTTATGCCCAATTTGTTCAAGAATTCCTTTTTGCTTAGTTAAGGCTTTAGAACCAGTATCAGATTAAAACTATCCCTGTAACCCTAAATAATCTATATAAATATTCTGTAGCTTCAGATCCCTAAACTATTTGCCAACAACCAATCCACTCAGTGTTGTCAAAAAGGGTCAGACATTTAAGAACAGAAGAATCTGCTTCCTTTGATTTAGCAAATTAGATCCAATTCAACTTACTTCAAAACTAGATAACTATAAATGGTTTCACCATCCTACTAACAACAAAAAGCGATGTTAAATGGAAAAATGTTTTTTCTACTTCCTTGAAGACATGAGTCAAACAATAACTCTACTTAATTAGATACAAATCTCAATGCCCAAAGAGTTTAGGTATAGGCTACAGGTCAACTTTAATCTAAAAATTAACTTATGTTTATCTTTTAAAAAGTAGAATTCACTGTCTTACAGAAGAAAAGCAAATCATTAAAGACCACAGGTATTTTCAACTAATTTACGTGTAAAAGAACAACTCCTATGATAATGGATAACTTACCTTTTATCCTTAATAAGTCAAAGAATCAAACTGTCAGAAATCAAGTTTATATTTACTCTATCAAGAATAACACCATATAAAAATAAAATATTTAACACCCATTGGTCCTACATTATATACTTACAAGGGAGGAAGAATTCAATTTTTCCGTACTTAAAAGAATTCACCTAATTCATAGTAACGATTATCTAATCTTTGTTTCATACCAAGAATTTCGCAAATGTGAATAAATTCTGCTTTTGGGTTAGTCCTGTTTATACAAGTTAAAAGAAAAATACTGAGCTGTTAACTCTAAGTTATCACTTTTTCTTAGTTTTTTACTAATGTTTAAATTTATCTTATTTAAAAAGTGTTTTTCTAATGTCAGACTCCTTTAAAATGAGGAAAATAATGTCAAAAAAAATTGCCCTACCAAAGATAAATAAAAAATAACATAAATTACTCATGTTCAAATAAGTTATTTTTCCTTATTTACATCTTACATATTATATATACACACATCTTGGAAAATCCTATGATAAGTAAACAAGAGCTAAATCTATGACTAAAAACACAAAATTCTAACTTCAAATGGAGAGTTGTTTCAGGATTTTATTAAGTGACTATTAAGATTACAACCCAGTGAATATTAAGAGTTAAATGGAATGCAAGTACTGTGTTAATGACATCAAAACCCCAAAAAAAGGCATTTTTAATGCTAAAATTTTTTTACTCATTAACACGGGTTATAGGTAAAACATAATAAGGTAATTTATTAACTTCTGCACCTCAAGTTAATAAATTATAAAGACTAGGACTACATTTAAAAACAGTCAAAATTCCAGCATTTACACTATTAAATTAAAATTTAAAAGTTTTCTAAAAACATTATAAGTTGTACTCAAATTGGTGAAAATGCATAAATATATTTACACATACATATACAGAAGGCAACTGTCAAGCAAAGCACCAACCAGTTTGTTAACAATTCTAAAAACCTCCCAGGGTTTAAGTTTAAGAAAGTAAATTAATTCTAGGCTTTAGTTTTCCTATATATAAAGCAGAAAAGAGACATTTGTGGGCTGAGTGGCCAAAAATTTTGTTCTCGAAGTACAAACCACTGAGCCTGGCCACCCTGCCCACTACCCTGAACACTGCCAAATACAACGTATCTCTGGAAACCCAGCATGTGCAAGTGAGGTGGTTAGACATAAGATCCTAGCTTCAACAGGAGTGACACTTTAGTACAACAACCCTGTCCAAGGGTTCATCGAGGATGCTGCCTTGACACATTGGACCTACACAAAAACAGCCAATGACTATGCCAATTTCAGAACCTTCCCAACACCCCACTTGTAAGAGGTCTGTTTGCAATTGGACACCTCTGTCTGGTATTAAATTTTCAAAACCAACAGAAATAGGAAAGGTAAACTAGATAGAGCATCTCATATTAAGTCTGATGATGATGACTATATGTATTATGCTTAAATAAATCTTCCATTAATAATTAAAAAATAAAGTGAGGAATTTTATTAGTACTTTACGATATATGGTAAATTTAGAGTCATTACAAAATAACTGAGACCAGAAACATGAAAATCAAAAATTATTAAAAGTCAAAACTAGAATTGATCACATACCACATTTTACAAGAGAGACACCAAGGGGAACATAGGAAAATTAATTTTGTTCTTCTCACAATCAATTACAAGTATTTTATGTCAAGAACTACTGGTTAAATTTATAGAGTATTAAGAAAAAAGTAGCTATAGCAAGAGACCAAATGCAGCTACACATTTCTTTAGTCAAAACTTAACTAATATGTAGTCATTTTTCCTATAACTACACTGCCTATTAAATATGTTAAATAAAAACTATTGAGTAATCAATGTAAAATATTTTTTTTGCTGGAAATAAAAAAATCTATAAATCTGATCTAGAAATTCAATTTAACTTCAACTAAGATAAAGACATGTGGAAAACTTTACATTTACAGAAGTGTCTGCATTAACAAAATGAAAGTAACATATAATGACACATTTTGAAGAAATACTTTTTAGAACTTTAAAATGTACACCAGAAATTATTCTTACTCAATTTCAAGTATAATCTTTTCTTGAAATAAAACTTAGGAGAAGATTAAACAGTATGAGTTCATTTTGGTTATGGATATATAAAAAAATAATATAGTGCTTAAATAATTAGTATGAAATACATTTGCTGGTCCAGCAAATAATACATTAAAATATAGTTTTTAAGTTTCTTGAAATTCCATAAAAAGTATGTATTACATTACATTCTAAAAGTAAACACACCATAGGGGAAAAATTTAATTATGAAGCAGCACCAAGTGTTCAAGATTTCCCACATTCCCCAACTGTTTTTTATTTTTTTTAAAAGATTTATTTATGCATACAAGCACTGGGGTACAGGCCAGAGGTGTGGAGGGGTGAGAGGATTCACCACAGAGTGGGGAGCAGAACAGGCAGATCAACTGAAGTACACTGCTGAGGGGAGCAGTGGGCACAGCAGGAGAGGTCTGCTGTGCCATGTGGGTCCCCTCCCTGGCCAGCGGCAGGGATCGAACCCGTGCTGCAGTGGCTGCGATCCGCTTCGTAGTGCGTTGCTTAACCCACTGTGCCACCAGGGAGGTCCCCCAACTGTTTTTTAAAGACAGCCTTTGACTACCTTCAGGAATAAACATTTTTCAAACATAACATATTATAGAATTAGAGCATTTCCTGAAATATAAACAGATTCATATCAAAAACTCTGACATTGCAAAATTCTAATCTTTTACATCAGATCGAATACTAAAAAGATAGGGTTAGCAGCTTAATATAATGGCTACAGAATACAGCAGAAAATAACTACAAAGGCATTTAATTACTATTTATTAGAATGTATAACACTATGTCTCAGAAAGTTTCTGAAATACTAAAATGTAGTCTATTTGTACTAAAGAAATGAAATGGATCCCATAAACTGAACAATACTTAGATTGAATCCTTTCAAGTAAACATGTCAATGACAAATATAAAACCCTACAATATTTCTATCTACAAATCAAAAATGAGGATAAAATACAGCATTTCACTAATTACAACAAATGATGAAATAAAGTAAGAACCAATTATAGCACCATAGACCTAACATAATTACAAGGCCAATCCAAGATGGTGTCACAGTAGTTTCCTTACTTCGTTTCCAAGAGGTAATTAGGTTAACCCATGGAATATAACACCCAAAGACTCTCTTGGCATGGGAAAACTGGAACACTTCTGGAACATCAGAGACAAGGCAGACGACCTCAAAAGGGACATGGTGGAGATTCATACTTCAGTGAACAGAGATGAGTAAAGAGAGACACCTTGCAGCTATGATGGTCCAGAGTGGGAAGATGCAGTACAAATGCAGCACTGCCACATGGTCAGTAACTGAGCCAGCAATCTTGGGGAGAGTAGAGCTGAATGTTATAGAGGTACACATCTTTTACCAAGGTAAATGCACGCAGAGACCTGGGGTGCTCCCAGCAGGCCTTTTCCCCAATGAAAGAACAAGCACAGTGTCCTGGGATATGTTCCCCCTCTACAACGCATCAGGAATGGTAGTAACCTGAAAGTGCACTGAAAGCATACACTGACAGCAGTCTTAAGTATACAACCCCAGAGAGATGGGTTATCAGTGGTGCCAGAAACACAAGGTTGTCCCCCACAACTCCCAGAGAATTCATACCAGTAGTTAGACTCCTCTAGGAACCTCCAATATTCCCTAAACCAGCACTTATGAGACCAAGTTTCCAGATCCATGGAAAACACAACTGGACTCAGTACCTCAAATCTCTAAGCAACTATTAAAGATAAAAAAAAAAAAAAAAAAAAAAAAACCCTAGAAAAATCTAAAGCAAAATTTGCTGCCAAAAGTAACCACAATACACAACAACTTCTGGTTACCACCAGGAGACAATAACTCTCAGGAACTCAACTACAAAGACACGAAAGATTTTTTTAACATGAAAGATTTGATATTCCTAAGATACAGAGTTAAAAATTGCCATGATAAATTCAAAGAAAAGAGAGGTGACACAGAAAGGCAAGTCAAACTGATAACAAAAGAACCCTGAAAAGGTAATCAAGATATACAAGTAAACTCAGAAAGACAAATTAGTATCATGAGAAATAAAATTAGTAAAAATAAAATGGAAATGGAAGCTTTAAGTAGGAAAATGTAAACGCAGAATGTAAAGTATCAATATAGGATATTAAAAATTTTCTAGGGAAAACTATGAAAGCTGAATAGACAAACGGAGGATGAAATCACTGACTTTGAAGATGATAATGTATAAGAGGCCCAGACAGAAAAAAGGGAAATATGAAGAAAAAAAAAAGAAAAAATACTTAGAGAACCATGCATTGATACATAGCTATCACATAAGAAATGTATGACTGAAAGTAAAATTAAACTAATTTTCTTGAAATTTCTGAATATTCTAGACCGATTAGGTATTTTCTACCCACTCTTCAGTTAGAGTTTAAAAGTTTCACTATTCTAGCTTTAATGGTGCAACTTTTATTTTTACCTACTACTTGTGTTCACAGAAGTTTTTAAAGACTGTTTGATCAACTACAGCTGCATACTATACCCCAGCTATGGAAAAAGAAATCTTGATTCAATTTTGACAAACAAATGTAAACAACTAAAACACCTTAAAAATGCATCAAGTTTATGAGTTCTCAACCAAACTTGAATTTTCTGTTCATCCTCCTGTCAAATGAAATTATTTCCTGTACACCACTCCTCTTGCAAACTGGCATTCTGTTTCCTTTCATTTTACCTATTGATATATCACCTACAAGATTCTGAGGATAGTTTGTGATTTTTCTCCAGAGACAGTGCTTTCTCTCTTCTATCTCTAGAAAGGGACCAGGACCAGAACCAGCTCCAAGTGCAAGAGAAGCTTCTCCATCTTGTAAATCTGCCACAAGGTGGAAGACTTCTCTGATAATCCAGCATGTGGAGCCCAAGGAGGCAGACCCAATTTCTACTTCTCTATTCACCAACTGACAGTTCCACTCTTAGCAGCTACATGATGTCCTCCTCCCTTCTAGCTCTTAGAAAGCATCCGTGGCATAACGGGGATCCTAAAATTCAACAAAAACAAAGCTGGGAGGATTTCCAGCAACACACACTTTACTTTTGGTGGTCAATAATACGCAAAAGCGGGCCTCCCTTGTGGCGCAGTGGGTTAAGCAACGCACTACGAAGCGGATCGCAGCCACTGCAGCACGGGTTCGATCCCTGCCGCCGGCCAGGGAGGGGACCCACATGGCGCAGCAGACCTCTCCTGCTGTGCCCACTGCTCCCCTCAGCAGTGTACTTCCGTTGATCTGCCTGTTCTGCTCCCCGCTCTCTGTGGTGAATCCTCTCACCACCCCACACCTCTGGCCTGTACCCCAGTGCTTATATGCATAAATAAATAAATCTTTAAAAATAAATAAATAAAAATATGCAAAAGTTCATTCCAATTCAGTCTTATTACCACAGTTTCCAAGATTACCTACATAAACTTTATAATCTAAGGGGCAGGAATCACCATATAGTTCAAGTCCTAGGTTAGAGACTTAAACCACACACTTCTTTTTTTTTTTTTTTAAAGATTTATTTATTTATGCATACAAGCACTGGGGTACAGGCCAGAGGTGTAGGGGGGTGAGAGGATTCACCACAGAGA